>LKNJ01005414.1:14339-63680 GCA_002120245.1 Maccullochella peelii
TCTAAAGTAACTATGTCTTTAGATAATGTGTTTCGGAGCTGTTCGGGACCAAGAACAATAACTTCAGTTTTGTCTGAGTTTAACATCAGAAAGTTGCTGGTCATCCAGATTTTTATGTCCTTGAGGCATGCTTGAAGTTTAACTAATTGATTGGTTTCATCTGGCTTGATCGATAAATATAATTGGGTATCATCTGCATAACAATGAAAATTGTGTGTTTCCTAATAATGTTGCCTAAAGGAAGCATATATAAGGTGAATAGAATTGGTCCAAGCACAGAACCTTATGGAACTCCGTGACTAACTTTGGTGTGCATAGAGGACATAGAACTGATATCGATCTGATAAATAGGACTTAAACCAGTTTAGTGCGACGCCTTTAATGCCAATTAAATGTTCTAGTCTCTGTAATAGCATGTGATGGTCAATGGTATCGAAAAGGTGAGGTGGCCAGGTATGGTACCATTGACCTGTACAATGACCTGTACCAAAACCTCCACTCACCATCTGTACCTGTCAACCTGTGTCATAGCTGGAGACGCTGCACAGAAGTGCCGGGTGGATTAATAAACAATTTTTTACAGCATGTAAAATGTTAATTAGTGAGCTTTAGAGGTGTTAAACTAGCTGTTTTTATACTAAGCTAGGCCAACCACATTCCAACTCCAGCTTTGTGTGCGCTTTCTTTTCAGTCTTTTCATCTCACAATCAGAAAGTGAATAAATGTAAACTATTTCTTTAACTATACTGTAATTGTGGATGTTGTAGAAATAACTGAAGGAAAAAAGCTGTATGTCATATCAAGTGGTTTGCAGAACCATACTGCATTTACATTAGCAATACTTTTAAAACATGAATTCCTTGCAAAATTCTTCACCAGCAGCAAATATTACCAGATTCCTGCCAAATTCAGGATGCTACAGTTGAACATATAAATGTTGCAAGAAAGTTACATTTGGTTGACAGCAACACCAGATTAAACACATCTTAAGGCCTCTGACAACAGGTATACACTACACTTGCATATACTTGTTATAGTATTTTTTTGAATGAAAGGTAACTTTTACGGTTGCACTTTAAATTTCATAACTGAAATCAGTGGAATTGTCAAATAAATGACTATTCTTTAATTCACTTTGATCACTGTCCACAACACAAAATAAAACTTACACTGGCCGATGTTTCCCCTATGGAGAAAGCAACGCCACTGACCCAACTGGCAAGTGCAGTACATCCCTATCACTTCCCAAAACAGACGATGACTGTGTTTCAGTATTTTCCAGGTACTCAAGACCTAAAAATGCTTTAGTGGCTGTGAAATTGAACAAAGTTCTTGTGAAGGTCTACATCTTGTAAGCACATCTAAGAATGAATTCAGCCTCTGTTTAAAAGTAATAATGCATGTGTATTAAAATGCTCTTCTGTGGTGGATTCCTTCAAATGTGTGTTTTGAAACTGAAAACATCTCCCAATCACATGTGTAGTAATCTAATCCTTAACCTCATATTTCTCGCCAGGTTCCTGTAGATTTCCGTGTCCACCAGGAGACCCACAGTGAAAATGTGTCCACTGAGCATGTGGACTTTATGTTGGCCCGGCAGCAGTGGAGGAAGATGGAGGAAGAGGTCAAAGGTCAGCCAATTCCCAAACCAGGGCTCAAAGCTCAGGGGAGCTTCCAGGGCACCCACACGTCACTGTACCCCCCCACTCGTAGCCCCCGACTCAAACACAGGTAGGAAATACTGGAGGCACTGACAGTTCACTATTCTTATTTTTGATTGAGCTTTCTCATACAGAATTTAGTCTGCTGACACTAATTGTGAATTTTGATTAATTTATACATTTAAACATTTTAAATTAAACAGCTTTTTGGCTTAGCAATGGATTTCAATTGCAAGTTTTTACCCAAAGTTTAGGAAATTAGATGGGCATTTTCCACTATTATCTGATATTTTTGTAGACCAAAAGAATAATTGCTTAACGGATAATGAAAATAATTGTTAGTTGTAGTCCTAAACTGCTGACAACTTTTCCTAAATGTACAAAGCAGTCATTGCATGTCAGACATGTGGTACGTTTCCATCCATCTGTTATATGAATATTTAAAATTTGAGTGGAAAGGCCAGAAATTTTGAAAAAAAAGCCATAGTATTACAGAAATGTTTGTATGCTTTAAGAAGGTGTAAAAGTTATCAATAAAAGGAAGATGCTTGTAAGAGCCATATTTAGAGTTGACAAGATTTATGTAGTAACTTAGTAGAAAATGTTGAAATGCTCCTTTAGTTATGCTGCTAGTTACGTCATAGCCAATAGTTCTCAGTGAGAGTTAATTAGTCTGAGGAGCAAGACAGTTTTTTGACCGCTATGCCAAGTAGAGCACAACCAGAGTGAATCTTGTAACTTTATTTAGTTTTGAGTAAACGTTTTGAATGGAGTTACTGCCTCTGAAGATTCATTTCGCATCAAACTTATTGCTAATGCACAGACTTTTAACAGTAGTGGTAAAATGGATTACCGGACGGAGAAAAGATTGCCGCTACAATGCTGTAAGGCTGATGGACACAAATCTTTCGAATACACCCTGACGTTGCCACACCTGCTTCTGCTTCTTCTAGCTCATCAGCAGAATAACCTGCATGAATATGATTGGATGTTACTAGACAGCTGGTAGTCACACAGCTGATGAATGAGCCAGCAGTTGATGCCAGTTAACTGAAGCTATACTCTATAAAAAAGAAAGAGCAGGGGTGTTGGAGGCTTACGTAACAGTTACACCCTTGGTTTGCATCCAGATAGGGGCCCTTGTTTCATTTAACCCTCCTCTCTATCACCATATTGGTGGATAAAATTACTACCGTCTAAATGTGAATCAGAAGATACAAATTCATCCATTAAAAAAAAAACAATGCCAAAATTTCCAAAGTTTTCTGAAAACTTGCACAACAATTTAATAGTAGGAAATAGTAGGAAACACAACTCTTGTGTCTTGTTGACTTTTAGTTTCAGTTCATCAACTTACACTGGGTTTCCTCCTGTCCTCTCAAAGGGAGATCCATCCACCAGTGCCCAGGGAGCCCCCATTGTCCTCCACCCTGTCCCCCAGTTCAGAGGACTCAGGCCTGGATGACTCGTCATACCGCAGCCCCCTGGAGGAGCCAGAGACTGCGGTGGAGAGAGAGATCCGACTGACTCTGGATAGAGAGGAACGGCATCGCAGGGAGAGGGGGATAATTGCACAGGGCCTGGCTATACCCAGGTAACAAAAAATAAACCTACACCATAAATAAACCCTACACAGCAGTGTAATGCAGTCTTTTTGGTGCAGTACAAAGTCTTATAAATTATAGAACATTGCTGTTTTTAATAATACACCTGTTTTAGGTGGCAATACTAAGTATAACTATAACTAATAACTATGAAAACTACACTGGTTCTAAAAGCCAGTATGACTCTAGTACAATTCAAAGAACCCTAAATATACTGTGCCAGTATTATCAGGTCTGTAATTAAAAACACATCTGATCCACTCATGCCCTCTTTCCACCAAATTAGCTCTGGTTCTTGATCTGGTTCTGTTCAGGATTCAAGATTGGAACCTTGGTACTCTCTAGCAAACCAGCCGACATTTCCACCAGTTTTGAGTGGAACCATTACTCAAGGATGCGTTGATTACCTGCAAGCTTTTGTTCTGCTATTACAGATGTTTGTTTTTATTTAAAAAACAAGCATGGACCAACTATTAATGATAACAACCAATATATTTTTGGTTGAAATGCTCCGAACTCCAAAAGAATATAAATTAAAATGGTGAAATTTATTTTAAATACTTTTTTTTTTTTTGGCTACCTGACGGCGGGGGAACGAGAACACAACACTGACATATTATAAAGGTATTGCTGTTAGTTAAGTTATGGCATGTTAGCAAACAGTTGCCTATTTGCACATCCAACAGACACAGAACAATATTAGTTTTCCTTTTTGTCTGGGAGCCAAGAACATTGTCCAATACTCATTCTCCTTTGAGCTCTGTTTTTGAGGAAGATATCTTGCTCTTCAGCTGCTAAATGTTCCGTTATGTTCACCAGCTAGTCACCAACTTTGTCTGTGTGCTGTTTGGTGCTAGGCAATTAGTGTACAGTGGATTTATCAGAGCTTTTTTGCTGAAAACAGCTCCCTGCTGTGTCTGTAAACGAGTTTGAGAGTGGCGTGTGTAGGCTGGAGAACCAAAACAATGAGCTAAAAGAGGCTAAAATGTCCTGCAGAGCTGAGGGGAACTGCAGAGTTGGTGATCATTTGCTGTTGGTTCATCAATATGAGCAAAACCTTTCACCTGACACATAAACATTTCCACTCACTGTTAATGTCCACTGTTCCTTCCACTGGGAACCAGATAAACTGAGCCAAAATTAAACTTTCAGACTGTTGATTGTTATTTTTCTGTTGTTCTGTGTTCAGACCATCCACCACGCAGACAGGACGATCTCCACCCAGACCTCCAGCCTGCCGCACCCCTACGTTGTCTATCTCCCCATCCCCTTCCTGCTCCTCTTCCCTTCCCCGGTCTGTCTACCATGAAATGACAGCCAACAATGTCATTATCTTGGAGCCTGACTGCTCCAGTTCCGCCTCCAGGAACCGCCTACTCTCCTCTGCCATCGGGGGCATCTCTGATTGGCTGACAAGCCTGGATGCGGCGCCTTCTGCCAATGTCATCGTTGTGGAAACCTCCAATCTGATCATTCGCAGTGCTTCTGAGTTCTGCCTAAGCTCCGCCCCTGCGTCCATGGAAACGCAGGAGAGCACTTTCTCGTCCAATCCATTTTTTAAGCTACGCTCCCTCAGCAGCCAGTCGCTGGTGGAGCAAGAGATCCGCATGGTGAGGCAGAGGGAGGAAGAGTGGAGGAGGCAGAGGGAGGAGATGTGGAGGAGGAGGAGGGAGGAAGAGTGGAGGAGAGGGAGAGAGAGATACGATACTGTGCTGGTGTCTCCAGGCCTGAACGATAACATCAGTTACAACGGTAATGCCCCATGCCCACATGTCCAAGTATCAGAAACATTTGTGGGGACATGAACAACTGAACATCCAAGGAACATTTCTGTTGTGTTGTAGTTTTTTCAATCAAGCATGAACCGACCAAACCGAGCCAACTGAACCGCTGCTTCTATTTGATGTAACTACACACCCTCCACACCATTTAGTACTAGCCATTTTGTGGCTTCTGTGAATTTATAGTTGGGGATTCAAAATAGTGTCAGAAATAATTCAAAGGTTTGCATATGATGGTGTGTTTTCACCATTCTCAATCCATTGTTGAACAGAGTGTGTGAGATGAGAAATATATTTTAATGTCTGCAGACTATCTTATTAAATGATAACATAGGATAATTCTTTTCCTCTGTGTGATTAAATTACATTTTTGTTCCCTTTGTTTTTATTTCAGTTCCAGAGGTTCCAGACAGATGTGTCTCCTCCCCTTCGTCCCCCTCCAGGACCAGGAAAATGGAACGATCCAGTTTGTCTTGTGACCACAAGGTTGGCTGACACATACACACATTTGGACACACAAACTCTAGCTACAATATCTATCTATCTGGAGACAGAGTTGCCTACTGCAGCCTCTGTATGGAAGTAAATAGGAAGTCTGAAAACCTATATCTATATCCAGTTAACTGACTGGACAAACTGTAGTTTATTCAAATTTTGCCTCTGACATGAGATTCCAAACAATAAGTAAACAAAATACATAGGGCTGCCGCCTTATAGTCGACCAAAACATTAGTAGATGAGAAGAGCCTTAGTCGAGCAAGTTTTTATTGGTCGTTAGTTGCTGCGCCTTATCGTTAGGGCCGGGACAAAAGTATCAGGGTTGCAGCACGGACCTTTTCTCTTATAACACGGAGTCAGAACATGGAACAGCCTTGTCACTCCGCTGTGACCCATTCAGTCTTCAAATCATGGATGTATTATAAGAACACGCTTCAAATGCGGCCTTTGAAGGATGCTGCCCCAAAATTGAGACACAGCTGCCGTGAAGTCCACACGAAGTACACCCAGTCGTTGAGTCCGCGGCCGAACGACGTTATCCTGTGTTGAAATAAATGAACTAAATGTTCAGTCTCCTTGCTGGTTGTTCTGATGCATTCAGAATCATTACTGCTTTTGCAGTTAGCATCGTCGTTAACGGATGGCTCGCTTCTTATGTGCGCTTGTAATATATATTTAAATCATTAAATTAATATCATAAACGTGTGGTGACTAGTTGACTAATGGCTTGAACTAACAACTACTGGTCAACTAGGAAAATCTTTGGTCGGGGGCAGCCCTAAAAATACATCACCTTGGCTAAAACACTCATTTTAAGGTGGAACTACTCAAACTCAAGACATCAGATCTCCAAGCTTTTCCCTCTTTATAGAGTCTCTCTTACACCCTCTTATTCAAATGCTTAAAGTCATACAGTGTCTTTACATGCACTTACTGTAAGTAACAAGGTTACTCAGAGAAACCATATTACGCAGGTAATCGGAAAACACTAATAACCTGGATACTGTAAATCCACGTATGCATGCAGCAGGTCAGTAATCAGATTTCTCCCCTACACCTGACCTTATTTTGTAACCGTGGCTTTCTTATTTAACTGTATTAGTAATAGAAGACGCTGTGACGGTTGGTCCTTTTTTGGGGGAAATGGGGGGGGTGAGACGACAGACAGACAGAGCAGATCTTTTCCTCACAGGGATATTTTCCTCAGTTGTCATGCACATGCGTACTTGTAAAAAGCCAATTAGAAACTCAGTTACCTGTATACAGGTAACAGGTAAGGGGAAACCAGGTTTCACTAATCCCCTACCCCGATTACGGAAAGCGTGTTTCTCGTTACGTTTAAGAAACCAGCTTACTGGAGAAAGACCATTGTAACCCGTTACTTAAGGACATGTAAACGCACTGATAGTAATCAGCTTCAGTAGAACGCCCCGTATTGATCCATTGTTCATATTGAAATATTGATGAGCGCAGCTTTAATCACATATACAGTACATATACAGGAAACCAATGAAGAAACATCTAACTTCATGATAATATTCTATTCCCTTACAGTGATATTCGCTCAAACATTTAATGTCCTTCCTGATACTAACATGCAATATAATAACATTATAGTATAACAGTATTACTATACTGTTACACTGCAGCTGATTGTATTTCACTGTGTTGGATTGCTTCATGGCATAATAATCATGTTCAACTTTCTTCTTTTGCAATTTCCATGTTGGGTCATTGATTTCTTCCTTTACTTATTCATTACCTTTATTAATTGTGAACTTTCTGATTTGTTAATCAGTTGGACTGATTAACTTTTTAATCCATAAATTCACAATTTAGCAAAAAAATTTTCATCTACCCATCATTGTCTCATCCATCCGCCCCAAAAATTCCTCCAACTATCCTGTCCTCTGTTCATTTCTCTTTTGCCCCATCCATCAATAATTCATCCATCCGATAATCCATTCAACCATGAAACTATCCATCCACCTTGGCTCTAGTGGTTTAGCTGAATCTCCCCCTCCCTCCAGTTCCCCCCTTCCCTCTCTTCAGTGCCACGACGACAGAACACCATGGCGCAGCGATGGGAGGCCTCCCTATTAGCCAATCAGAAGAAGGAGTGAGCAACGACAGCGCTCAACTGTCAGCCATTTAAAAGACAAAATGAAATATTACACCTCTGTTTCTTCCTCCTTCTGTCCAGAAAACTTATACAATCCTGTCTGTCAGCAGCCATTGTCTACTGCAATGTTTGTCAAAACTATGGGTGAGAACCAATGGATCGTGGGATGTCACATGAGAAAAGGACCATTTCTTTCAGTAAGCTTGGCTTCAAAGATTAAGATCATTTACCCAGTTTGGGTTTCCATAATCTTTTAATGGTTTCAAAGTCAAACTGGTCTTTTGCATGATGTCTGAAACAGTATGACTGTATGACACAGTGGAACTGCCTGCCAGTTTTATTTATTGTAATCACTTTAGTTGACTTCTAAGGCACATTCCCAGGAGGTGTATCACAGTAATAATTGAGTATAAAATTGCAATCATAATAATACGTTTTTGTCATGTGGCCCATATTTTATGTAAACTTTGAAAGCACTTGTCAAAATCAGCGGTCTTCTCCTTGTAATATTTAATATTTACAGCACTTTGGTTTCTAGATGTTAATGAATTATGCCTACTAGTACAACTGTTTAATGATATTTATAGATTTTTTTATGACTGTAATGCAGTGATTTTCAAACTTTTTCTGGGCAGTCACATAAATTTAGTCTATATATTTTAAAGTGACTAACAGCATATGGTGTTTATTTGAAAATATTGTAGCTATGCATAACAGAGATTTGAGAAGGTATATGCAAAAATAATGAAGCATGTTGTGTTCAATTCATGTATTTTAAATGTGCCAACCCAGACTTTGAAAATCACTGCCTTAGTGGAATGTTATAATGAGCCATTGATCAAAAGAGTTTGGATGTCCCAGGTTTCCGTGTCAGCCATGTTGGCTAAACAGTGCTAGCTGCTAACTGAAAGCCATTTGGGTCACAGTAATGGATGTATAAAGAGAACTGGATGCAGCGTCGGAGGCGGCCCCGTTCATTCCTATGAAAGTTGCTCAGTGGCGCATGAAGCCAAAACAGTTCGACTTCCTGGGTATAAAAGTACCCGGATCTTCCGCTTAGCTTCCACGTTGTACGGCCCATAGAGCAAGCGCACTAGCGCTTCCTTTAGCCCCGCCTCCCAACCGCCCGGTCTCAGGCTCACTCACAGTAACTCTATAACTCTGGATTTGGCTATTTATGCATTTTACAACTTTTAGAACATCATGATTTAAATAAGGGATATTTAAGTGTTCGTACTGGCTAGTTGTTGTACCTAAAAAAAAAATCCGCTGATTTACAGATTTTCACAATGTAAGTCTATGGGAAAAAGTCTCTCGGGGCCAGTGTGCATCATGTGACGGACCCGGAAGTTGTAATTACACGATTTGGCCACTACGTCAAATTGGCTTCAAAGCCTAGCGCACTTCCTGGGGACCTGATCACAGTTGCACAGACTAGCTTTTGCCTCCTCTTTGGAGGAGGTCGGTTAACCCACATAGAGTTCCGGATCAGGGAGCAGTTTAGTGGGTTTCTTGTAAACAAAGTGGAATGTCCTCTTTTTTTGAGAACATTGCCGTCTCAAAGTTGCAAGCTAGTTTTCTGTTTTCCTTTGTCCGCATGGAATGCACGGCACGTAACTTTTGTCAGCTAGCTACCTTATATAACATTAGTTTTGGTTAGCTCTGTTTGCTACACTGCATAATACAATTATATGGTGCCCAGAAACATAAAAAGTAGAAGTAGTCATTTCTCAAGGCAGTACCCATTGGCAGGCATACCCCACACAGTCAGTGCGTACATTGCAAGCTAGCTTACAGCTAACGTCTGTAGAGTCATTACATTGTCTGTTTGGGGGGAATGAACAGATTGTAAAAACACTCCAGCCGTCAAATTCACGTGAATACAGTAAATCAAGGCGAACATTCACATTCAGTCTATACACATCTGTAAAATGAGCTGCTACATCACCATGGTGGTACATATTTGCAGCCAAAATGTTAGCTTTAGAAGCGTTAACATGTGTAGAGTATGTAGTCCAGACAAATGTTTTATTTTTTTGATTGATACAACCTGGCCAAACTCTGTCTATCTGTGGCTCTGCTGTTTTAGCAAAATAACTTGAGCGCTTCTGAACGAATCAGATATTCTAATCCTAAAGTCTAGTGAAGATTTTTACATATTTTTATGTCCTGTCCTGATTCCTAAAAAGAGAGATTTATTGTATTGTATTTTTGCTGCATATATATGAATTAACAATGCTTATGAATCCTTAAAGCTTTTATTTATAAGAGGTTTATAATATATTGTGTAAGAATGACTATTTGAAATTGTCTGCCATGTTTTTTAGGAGAAGTTTTTGTGTGGTGTGTGCATGTGTGTATGAGTATGTTTTATAGTAATCCATCCTCCATACATACATCAGCTAGTCAGAGCTTACTTTAGCTGGCCTTCTATTGCTCCAGAATGAGCTCACTCACTTATTTCCAATAAACTCAATTTGACTCAGCTGTGGGATAAAGGTGCATTCAAGTCAACTCAGAAATGGGATGATTTTAACTGCCAGGGTGAAATAATACCAGCTGAGTGGAATGCTAACAGCAGCAGTTTCAGTTTAGCATCACTATATTTTGATTGTGCTATAAGCTGTAATGTGTTTGAACTACTGTGTTACAGTATAAAATATACTACAACGGATCAAACTACCTAGGGAGCTAACTAACTAACCTGAATCTGTGTCATATGATGTAGCCTGCCCTAAATGTTGAGAGTCTAGGTTTGAATTTTTTCACGTCTATCTTAATACATTGCTAAATTTCCTATGTACATTGAAAGAGTTGTTGGCCGCTATTTTCCACCTCTTAATACTGGCTGTAAAATGAACCCACTCTAGCTCAATTACACTGTAAGAGGTGAGGCACAAAATAGTCCAAAGTTCAGCTGAAGTTAATGTGAGAATTCAGCAGTCTAAGTTAGCCAAATCAAGTAGCTATCTTTGCTCAGTGGAAAAACCTTCAGAGTTGTGTTGTTTTGTTGTCAGAAACAAGTGTTAGACCAATGAAATCCACTGAAATGAAATTTCATTCTAGATTGTAACTTTGGAAGATATCCACTTGCTTTGGCTAACTCAAAAGGCTGAATTAGCTTTTTTTTTGTCCCCCATCTCTTCTATTATAGTCACACGAGGAAAGGATCCCTTCAGGGCCAGTATGGAGATTACAAATGATTACAGCGAACAATAACAGTTTCAATGTACATATAGCATGTGAGTATTGTAGACTTGAAAGAATCTGAACATATCCTTTAAGAACAAAAACACTGAAGCTGTGATGTCATATGAGATTCTGAGATGTTCTGAATGCACAATAATAACTGTTAAAAGCAGGGCAGGTTTGAAGTTCAGCATGTCATTATATTATTGTGTTAGATATACTGTATGATACACACAACTGTACACTCAGTGTTTGCCCTGTGTTTCATTGTGTTTGGGGTGTTATATCCATACCTGGATTGGTTCCTGTTTTAGTCTTAGCGCAGCTTTTCGCATCAATTTAACTTAATCTAAGATTTTTATTACTCCACAACACTACTTTTAATTTAGTTTAGAAAGTGCATTTAGTCATAAAGGTTCTTAAACATTTCTGAGTTTCTCTTTTCAGGTGTGGTAGTTGTTCATGACACTTCTCAATGAATACAGAGGTAACACTGGGTGACACCTCACGCTACTTGTTAGAATATTCTGTATGGACTCATATACAGCTGTCCTGACTATTACAGCTTTTCTCACTAGTGTCATTTATTCTGGTTCTGTTTATTGCTTAGTTTATTTGCCTTGAGTTTCAGTCATTTATTATTGACAAATGAAAGGTCTGGTGACGACATCTTCAATAAAGCTCCTGAAACCTACTGTGTGTGTGTGTGTGTGTTCACGGTCTGTTTACATGTCAGCTGCCATTTTGATGGTCAGACGCAAACATGCTGTCTATCAGCAGGGACGTTTTACAAAGAGTAAATAATCATAATTTCAGTTGCAGTGATAACTTCCTGAATGGTTAGTAGGTTTGCCACCAGTGATCTTATAAATCCCAGATTTTAATATGGCTAAATATATAGCAATATATTGCATAAATAGCAAATGTGGTTTAGGCATCATTAAATAATTATATCAGTCTAGCACATAACACATTATGATGAAGTTGGTTATGCTTTCCATAGTAATCCAACAAAAAAGAATTAGAAATGCTATGAACAATTGCTGCATTACTAGTGAACTAACCTTACTTAAAATCCCATTTAGTTTCACAGACAGATGATACTGATACTTTATAGTACATCATGTTGTATTCGCAACTTGACTAACAAGAACACTGTCCTTTACAGGCATTACATGACATTATAGCGTCTTTTTAATTAAAGTGAGACTATGAAACTTTTGAGAGAAGAAATAACAAATTCTTTCTTTTACAACCGAAAAGTAGACATGATAAGCTACAAAATGCACCCTCACTCAGGGGTTTTGCCAATACAAACTTTCTCAGCCTGGTATTACCAGCTAGCCTGGGAACCAGACGAACATATGATTTTGAAAAGTGGGGGGGACATGTCCTCCCTATCCCAGCCAGAAATTACACCCCCGGGTTTAGATGATACAATGGGTGGTTTGTAATGTTTCCTAAAAAACGAACCAAGAAAGTGTGACACAGAAAGTCTTTACTGTCAAACGAATGAATTTACACCCTGACAAACTGACACATGACTTGGTGCTAGGCGAATCCATCAGATATGCCCAAACCACAACTGGTAAGGTGTACAACGTAGAATGTGGTGAAGAGGCCTGTAGAAGCTGATCTCCTTCTCAGTGATGGTGTCATTTGTTAATGGTGATTAGACTCTGAGTTAATACTGTGGTAACATATTAATGTGAAATTGCTACATGTTTATCTTAGATTTCTTTTTCATCTTTTATTTTTGGCCAGTTGAATCCTGACTAGACCAAAGACATCTGACAATAATTCCCAAGTTAGAACATCTCCACAGACTCTCTACACTAAATGCGTCTTGTAATCTTTAAACCACATGCTGGACTTACCAGACAACCAGTCTACACAGATAATTCTGCATAGTATAAGGTTACACAAACACTTTTAGCCATACATAGGTGCAATTTCCCAACAGTGCATCAACTATTGTTGAAGGTGTGCTGCCAAGATTAGACCACAAACAACTATACATTTAACAACACCCTAGGCGTCTTGCCAACAGTGATAAAAAAAAGGATGATCAGGCATTTCCATCAATAAGAGGACAGTGAGTCAAATGTTTAAGGTCAATAGCTGTCTTACAAACAAAGAAAAGAGTGTAGTACGAAGGTTGCACAGAACAAAGCATCAACATTAGAAAAAGAAGTAGAGGAAGATGCAACGTGTTCATCTTTGGCACTTTGTCAAGCTGGGCAGAGACAGTGGATGCAGCAGAAACATGGAGAGAGGAAGAAAATCATTTGAACTGATCACTGGAATATGGAAGAATGTGGGTTTATTAACCGACCTATGATACTTCAGCCCGGGACTGGGAAAACAAAGAAGCTTTGCTATATGAAGGCAGCAGTGGAGAGTGAGCAGCAGGCTGATGATGAACTGCTGGAATCTCCTGTATGTCAGATGGATCGCCTCCTTCACTCCTCCTCTGTACCTGACACACACACCATCAGAGCAGCGTCACACTGACTGAAAATGTGCTCAAAAGGCAAAATGGTGAAAACAGAAAGGGTTGCATTGATTGTTACACTTTATCACATCCTAAATTGTAAGATGACTCATCACAGGGGTTTCAGGTTGGATACACTGAGATACAGTGTGAGTCTATAAATACTGTTGTCGAACTACAAAAGCAAAACATCCATAATAAGTAAGTGAAGCTTAAACATTAGCTGAACAAAGAGATGTATTTACTTAAACAGTATGTAGTATACTTTGTATGCCAAATAATGAAATAAATGAAAAGACAAACAACCTATTTCATATCAGAGTGAAACATTACAATGCACTCTGACTTTTGACTAATAGGGAAATAAGTGTCCTACCTGATACACAAATTAATGTATTTGTTTCATAATATTAGCTAATTTGAATAAAATTCCACATTCAACATTTAAGATATAAAAAAATAACGAAACTTTACAAGGACTGAGATTGACTGTTCATTCTTAACCTTGGAAACAGCAGTTGACAAAAAGAAAAAAAACTCACCTCAAGGTCCACTTACTTGCTTATTCTGGAGCTTTGCACCATGTCACACACAAACTTTTCATTATTCTTACACTTCATTATTGTCTTAAAAAGTGGTAGTTGACAAAACAAATCCATCTGCTGATGAAGACCATGTGATTCCATTGAAAGCTCCAGAACAAGCAAGTAAGTGGACCTTGAGTTGAGATTGCTTTTTCAGCTATACAGTGTCTTTTTTCTTTGAGGTGCCTGGAGGTGGTCGTGGTCCAGTGGACTGATTTTGTCCTGCAGCCATAACAATAACAATGGCACCATTGTGTTCAATGACAAATTAATGTTGTCTGTCTGTCAGTACCAATGATACAAGTACTGTCATTAATGTCATTCCAGCTCATGCTGTCAGCTACAGAATGTATCCTGTACACACACACACACACACACACACACACACACACACACACAGTGGTATGACAAGATGACATCAGTGTCAATATAAACACAGACTGATATCCAGCATGACTCTGTGGGAGACATCTTAGCTGATTCACATCATACATGATTAATGTCTCTCTCTCTCTCACACACACACACAGTCACAAAGTGTTTTATTGTGTTGTGTTAAGGGTTAGACCACAGAACGAGCTGTTAACATCAATCAGTATCAAAGGTTTATTAGCGTCATCATTACACATGCTCATCATCTGACATACTGTAGACAAACGGTACGGTAGTTAGTATAAAAATGTGAAAAGCATCAGCGGTTGGGAAAAACATCAAAACAAAACAAATAAAACATGTTATATAAAGTTCTTTACAAAAACTGCCTGTCTTGGATTATGTGCTTTCAAATATAATCCTGACAGAGTAAGTTATTTTCAATCTGTTAATAATTGTGCCTTGCCTTTTCCAGTGTGTCACTGAAATAAAAAAGGTGAAACAAGTGAAATTGCTTTAATTTTTCTGGGTACCAATAGGTGTCTCTGAAACCACCGTACTACAGTATACAGCTCTATACAATACTACAAAAGCACTTTTTAAAAAAAAACACTGTTGAGCTCATCATAGAAATTCCATATAGTTTTAGCTGACATATAGGGTTGTCCATTATCTCTAGGTCCAGCATTACTGCCACTCTGAGTTATCATAGCTGCTCATTAATATGAACTAGGTCACCTGAACAACTTTACACCAGCAGAGGGAGCCAGAGGAGAGCAGGTCACTGGAATCTAACCCCGTGCACCAGTTTAATAACTGTACGGTATCTGTTTTACACATTTACACAGATCCTTCTCATTGTCGTGTTACACAATCACTTAAGACACAATTTTAAACAAGTTCCTCAATACTCTGCATATAGTTAGTACTGTCGTTAGCACTGTTGCCTCACAGCAAGAGGGTTCTCGGGTTCGACCCCACCGGTCGGCTGGGGCCTTTCTGTGTGGAGTTTGCATGTTCTCCCCGTATCCGTATGGGTTCTCTCCGGGTATTCCGGCTTCCTCCCACCATCCAAAGACATGCAGGTTAGGTTAATTGATGATTGTCTGTCTCTATGTGTGATTGACTGGCGACCAGTCCAGGGTGTACCCCGCCTTTCGCCCAATGTCAGCTGGGATTGGCTCCAGCCCCCTCCCCCGCGACAGTTTGTTTGAATATTTTCTTCTGCAGTGAAAACTGTTCACAATTGAAAATCACAATTGAAATTCACTGCAATTTACTGAATTCATCCCCTTGGATGAGGATGAAAATACAGCCTTTTTAGTGACACCTTTCACGTCTACAGGAGATGAACGTTTGCTACTCAAATAATATTTGGGTAGAGTATCGCTTTTTAGCTGCATTAATAGATTTTTTGGCCACCTGGGGGCATATTATTACTTTATAAAGTTGTAAAGGCGAATATATTAGCAAACAATTGTGTATTTCCACATCCAACAGAGCAAAACAAGCATTTTTTGGAGTAGTGATTCTGTCCACTTGATGATTGTAAGTTCAACATTCAGTCTCCAACTCCTGAGAAAAATAACTGGATACGCTGCCAAATTCTACATTATGTTCACCAGCTTGTCTTTAACTTTGTCTTTTGCCTGGTAGAAATGAGGTTGACAAGAATGGTAAGACTTAACCATACAGTTAAAGTTTTAAGTTGAAATGTTACATGAAACCAAAACAATTAGCTCAAATAGGCTAAAAAGCTCAGCAGAGCCACAGAGTTGTTGATAGTTCTCCATGGTTGCATCGCTGTAAAGGCTGTTTCACACAGCCGTGCAACAGCATTCCCCAAAAAACCACGCATTAGCCATAGCTGTGCAAGCTAGCTTGGCGTTGCGTAAATAATTCCCCAAGAAAACAGACTTCAAATCATTGTTTTCACAATTTGATGCGCAAGTGGAATGTATAGGGTTTTTAAAAAAAAAAAAGTCAGGCCCTGCTAGATTATACTAATCAAATCTAAATGCACTGAATTTGTGTGTTCTGGTTGTCCTTATAAGAAGCTAGCACTGTGTTGTTCAACTCCAGGTATTCACACACCAGCATTATCTGCTCCACCGTCGCTCTTCTTTCTGACCTGCGATGCCCGCCCCCTTCTATTTGATTGACCAAAGCCAAGCCAAAAGGCTTTGGGCAGCAGAGCAAAACCTGTGCACGCCGACAACCACTTCATACCCTTACCGCTGCGATCGAAATCGCTTCCCCTCTGCCACCTTCCCCTCATTGAAATGACTGTGAGTTACCGCACAGTGGTGTGAAAGCCCCTTAAGTGACCACTTTCTCATTACATATAGCTATCTGATTCATTTAACATAAAAATACTGATTAGTGGAGAGTCCAGGATGGGTAAGGCCAAATTTATGCTTGATGTAAGGGGTTAACATGAGTCCCGACGTCATCTACTGCATAGCTTATGCTGTATCCCCTTAACACACAACCATAAGTCTAAGTTTAACATTTAACAAACTTGTTCCTAATTGTAGTAGTTTGTTAACAAAATGTCAACAAACTAATCAAGCAAACTAATTATCCACGTATGGAATGGAATGGGGTTCTGATGTTGATTTCAGATCTTCAGTTTTAAAAATGCAGTGCAGGAGTCAGTGAGTTCTAACATCCAGCCTTGTTTTCAGAGTGCCGTAGTAGGTCAGCAATTTCACCAAAGTGTAAAATAAATTTGTTTGCAGTTATTAGGTTAACAGAATGATACACTCAGGCATGCATTAGTAAGTCCAGTTAGCAGACAGTGCAACAGTGTTTTTTCCAGATCTTTTTGATACCTGGTCCTACCCGTCTCTCCAACCGTCTGTTTTCATCTCCCGCCACACGTCCCATGTTTCCATTGGCTGAACTTCCTGTTGGGTAACTACTGCCCCCAAGCTGGGCGTGGCTCTTCTTCTCCGTCATGCTGTTGTCCTCGCTGTCCTCCTCAATGATGACCAGCTCTGCCTTCATGGAGCCCTCAAACTCCTGACCCTGCCCACTGTCATCCTGCGCCGTCTGGAAGCCCATGAAGATGGCTGTGATTGGCTCAGTGCTCTCCATGGCCTTGAGGATGGTGCAAGGGGGGTTGTCTCCGTAGAAGGGGGAGGGCACTCTGTCAGAGTGAGTGGGGCCACTGTACAAAGCAGTGGGTGGGTTTCCATCGTGGCTGTGATAGGACGGTGGGCTGTAGCAATAAAGTTGTTCGTCCACGCTGATGTAATCATTAAGAGGAATATAATTGGCTGGAGTGTAGCAGAGCTGTGGTTGATAGACAGACACTACTTCCTGCTCATGTAATCTGGGAGGAGTGCTGCCATTGGCTGTGCCTCCATTTACCCTACTATTGCTTCTGACGATGCCGTTGGCGTGGTGGCGAGCAGGCCAATCTTCCTGAACACTGTGACAGTTTCTCACCTGGTACGAACTGTAGTGACGATCTTTCTGGTTACCATAGTGATGTCCCAACCCCTTGTGGTTTTCAAGGCGATGACCTCCACTCAGGTTGCTTTGGTTTTTTCTCACTTCCTGCCTTGTATAATGGCTTTCCTGGTGACCATAGCAATGCTCTACCCCTGTTTTTTTCTGCCAGTTTTCCCTACAGGTTAAGTCTTTCTCCATTATGTTGTTTCTGAGGAGATGATTACCATAATGTCCTCCCTGGTTTCTGAGGTCACACCCCTCCACTCTGCCTCTCTCATCTTGGTGTTTGTAAAAGCAATGCTCCTCCCTTCTGCTGTGATTTTGGTGGTAGTTTTGGTGGTTTACTTGGCGATGCACTGTGGCTCTTCTCAGCAAGTGTTCCACCTCGTTGGCTGACAGCTCAGACACACAGCTCTGGTCATGTGACCCCTAAAAGTTGAAAGGAATATGGGCCATTATTAGGAGAACACAATGAGAGGTCAATGGCAAAAGCAGATAAAGCAGTTCATCCTGGGAAAACCAAACAGGGAGTGGTCGCTGCTGGAAGTTACTTTTATTTCTTTTTAATCGCTATGCCGATGACACACAACTTTATGTGTCCATAAAATCTGGATCCACCAGCACTCTTAAATCCTTACAGAACCGTCTGTCATCGAGCATTGGATGTCTATTATCTTCCTCCAACTCAATTTAGAAAACTCTGAAATAATCCCGCTCAGGTCATTAAACACATCAGAATTTAATGATGCGTTTGATAACCTGGCCCCCTCTGTTAAGCCTAGTGCCAGAAATGTAGGAATTATCTTCTACTGATCTTATTCTAATATAAGTTTTGATTATCATGTTAATAAGGTAGTCCTGTCCCATTCTCAATGTTGTATTGTTTCCAAAATTATTTGTGCTATATTAATAATAATAATGATGATAATACCTCTTGTGAATTAAGGGCATAAACACACTTCCTGCCGTCGTCGTAAACCTTGAGCCCGGCGTGTTGGTTTAACTCCTCAGGGGGAACTGTTGCTGTAGAAAGTACTGTGCTCTCCCCAGTCAACAGGTTTTTAGTCACATTGATCTCCATGGCAAACAGAGCTGAGACACAGACAGACAGAGTCTATGTAAATAACATATGAATACATCGGTCAGGTTGCTTCCATGATAAGCAATGACCACTTCAGCTCCCATAGTAAAGGTTTTTTTTTAAAAGGGGTATAACAACGCTATATCCCCAAAGTTCACTTTTTAGTTAGAGAAGAAATAATTTAGTCCTCAAGCAGGTATTACCAGCACTGTACGTTTACATCTCCTACACAACCTATGGCAGCCAATATCCTGTCTCAGTCTTCACCAGATAATGAGTGGGTTTACATGCACACTAGATATACAGGTTTTGGGGTTTTTGAAGTATCCTGGTTTTGCGTTTGCGCATATAAACACCATATCCGGGTTTCAGAAATTCAGTTAAGCCCTAATCCTGGTTTTGAGAAAAAGTCACATAAGCAAGTTAGTCAGTAAAACTAAAAATAGTGACAAGAATGATATAATCTACGCGCTGAAATGGAAAGTCTCACATGTATAATGAGGAGGATAAAATGTATTGTTTCTTTCATCTTCAATTACTGGTGATCAGGTGGAAAAGCTGAATTCGTCACAGTTCTAATTGTAGTAGTATACACAAACTGAGTGATCGTCAACTGTTGCGGTAACTCAGTCGGTACAGAAACGATAGTATGGCGCAAAGGACGCAAAGACACATCTGAACACAGATCATCAGAAATATGAATACTGTTAGGATCATATATACAGGGATAGTAACCACATGTCTTAAACAACATCTCAAAGTTGGTCAATCATCAACAGACGACCTTAGGTCAAAGGTTCCTTATACAAAATTGGCATTCAATCAGTCAATCAAAATGTATTTATATAGCACCTTTCAAACTAATCAAATGCAATTCAAAGTGCATTCAAGTGTGGTTATGTGCAAACCAGGTCTATCTGGAAATCTGCCAGTGGGACTATGGAGTCATTAGGTGAAGCCTTGTTCAGCATCACTAAACTTGTCCATGAAGAATGGGTACATCAAATTTCTGTTAACACATGCACAAACAGGAGCTGATGGTTTCCGATCTCCTTAGAAAACCCATGATTCTAACATTCACCCCCTGTTGGTTTAAAAAGGTAGATCTGATCCGTTTGTAGCTTGCCTCTTCACAGAGAACAGGTGATACAGGTCAGCTTGGATTAAGAGCAGTTTACAAAGTTACAATGGATTCCTATGCTGGCCCATTTTCATGGGAAAAAAGTATCAAAATGTCCATGGAAACATCTCAAAATACTTCTGCACAACAATCACCTCTCCGCTGTCCATCCTCAGTGCTCAGTATGTTCTAAACCAGTGCTTCTCAACCTTTTTTGGACCAGTGCCCCCCCCATCCATTATCCAGATCTCTTACCGTCCCCCATCAAATAAAATGTACGCTAATTGTCTTCCCTGAATATAAATGTTGATTATAATTAATTATGATTAGTATTATGATTATTATTATTAATATACTATATTTATTTTATTATCATTATTCTGTGTTATATCAATAAACAAAGCACGTCATTGAACGCCAAATAACAGATTTGATTTTAACTGGACAGTTGGAATATCATTATCATTAGTTTCCCAGGGACCAAAAAACCATAGAAATTATATTCATCTAGCATAAACAAATGCTAGATGTTAGAAATTTGACATTCAAAATTTAATTAGGCTAAATTAACAGCAGCCAATCAGAAAGGCCAAACAAGAAGCATTCTTATTAATTGTTCCAATGGAAACCAAGTCTAGAAAAAAGCAGAAGGATTTATCTTAACTTTCAAAAGAAATAAATTGCTCGAGTCCTGCGCTTGGTGGTTCTCTGCCAGTTTTTTCACTGCGGGTTGCAGAGAAGTTAAGTTTCAGTGCGCCAAGTCCAAGCGACTGCAGTACCTGGACTGCATGCGGAGGACCCGGCTGAATCCCTGCTCAACTATATGTTGTTGGGACAGCAAGAGGAAGCAGCCTGGTCTGAGTAACGCTGGGCATATTTCACCCACATGCTGCCCCAGCCAGAGGTGCGGAAAGTATGGCTATATGGCACATATGTCACATATTATGCAGCATGTGACTTTTTGGCATTAAATAGGGAAGAATTAATTTAGCAGATTTTTGAATGGAGTTTGGTCTGACATTGTTTTGTGCTATTCCAGGCAAATTGAACCTGGTAAATGTCCCATGTTTTGGGATTTCACATTTCCTGTTATTCACAGACTTATTAAAGATGTTTAATGAAGACTTAAAGTTCACAGCTAGATGAAACTGTTTTAGAAGGCTACAGCGAAAAGTTGCAGCGCTAAACTTCTGTCTCAGCTGGAATCAAGCCGGCTGGTGGCGTTGCTGTGACTCAGCTTGTCTGGTGGCTGGATGTTTATTATAATTATTTATGTTTATGATGATTGTATAGTTTGTGTTAATATGCTTTGGCAACATTGTCGTGTATGCACTCATGCCAGTAAAGCCACTTGAATTGAATAGTGTTATAGTGCATGTCTGGATGCTAGATGCTAAGTTGCTTTCTTGGGAAGTCCGACAGCAGAATATCCTTCTTGTAAATTTGTAACCACGGCGATAACACAGTGATCACGGTGTATCCTCGGGAGAAATGAATTCCTTCAAGACAACACCTCACCGCCCCCTTTCAAAAATATTGCTTCCATCGCCCCCACATTCTCTGAACGCCCCCTGGGGGCATCCATGTCGGCCTTAACCATCCTCAGGTGGTCGGTGTAAATGAGGAGGCGGTCATCAGTAAGAGCCTCAGACACCTGCAACCAGCAAATTGTTCCCGGTGCAGATTTTTAGATTTTGAACTGGTTATTTTATTGCTAATTAGTAATAAATCTTTCCCCCCAGGGAACCACTACTTTACGTGTATCTCTGGATAAGCATAATTCCAGCTTAATGGGTTACCCACAGTGTTTAGACCTACTACCGTGTCCGGTGCATTGAACTGAAAGTGCTGGAAAAAGAGTTCAAGACTGTGCCAGCTTGTTGTTCCTGATTCTGAATATCGCTCCTCAGTCCCTCTGCTTGTAGTGACCAATGTCATTTGTGCCTTCAGAAGCCGTCTCTGAACAGCCTATGGCCAGCAGTTTCTCCACCGGGTCAAAGAAATCCATCCATCCATGGAGTTTTCTGACAAAAAGCTAGAAGAATGTGAGAATGGAGGGAACAACGAGGTATATCTGAGCCTTCACAAGTGGTGGCAAACTGTGGCGTGGACCTAAAGAGCTAGTGGAGAGGAATGCAGGTGTGTTCTCACAGCATTTCATGGACTTTTCACCTCACCACACATCAGAAACAGGGGTGTAGAGAGGTTCCTGCAGTTGGCAGGTGCACAGAGGGAGTGGGTTATAATACTATTATAAAAATACTCTGTTGTAAGTAAAAGGCCTGCCTTTGAAATTTCACTTGAGTAAACGTACGTAAGTATAAAGTGTCAATAGTAAAAGTACTTACTATGCAAAATGGCCCCTTTCAGAGTTTTAAATGATGGAGCCTTCAAGGTTGTGATTATATATTTTTTTATCTTATGCACACAAGCTAATAATTTGTACACACAAGTTATTATTGTGTTCAACAAGATAATAAAATAATTCTTACTGTCTTATTGTTAGTTTTATTGTGGGGCAATTTACAACTTTATCATTCTTAATCCTTAATTCCTGATTGTCCCTGAAACTATGTGACTGATGTTAACTGTTCATCAGAGTGATGGCCTGTGGAAAGAAACTGTTCTTATGTCTGGTCGTTTTGGCGTACAGTGCTCTGTAGCGCCTACCAGAGGGGAGGAGTTGGAACAGGTTGTGCCCAGGGTGTGATGGGTCTGCAGTGATGTTTCCTGCTCATTTCCTGACTCTGGAAATGTATAGGTCCTGAATGTGATTCTTTCTGCAGTCCTGACTGTCCTTTGTTGTCTTTTCTTGTCCTGTTTGGTGGCAGATCCAAACCAGATGGTGGACGTGCAGAGAACAGACTGAATAAATTGGATCAGCAGCTCCTTAGGCAGGTTGAACTCACTGAACAGTGAAAAAGTTTGACCAGTTGATTGAGTTAAAAGTTCCTCCCTGGTGAATGTGAATGTGGTAGTGAGGCAACCACTCCAGCAACAGTTGGGAGTAGACTGGAAGAGTTACTTAACAATTTATTAGTCACATACTCTTCCACTGTCCTCCAAGTGTTGCTGGATTTATTTCTATTAACACTGATTAGCAAAATGTGGAGCTCACATAAAAATCAAGTTTCGATTTAGAAAAATGATTATTTTTTCAATAACAGATTGAATTTAGTATATTAATTTTCAAGAACACAACTTTTTATTTTCATAAAATTTTAATGGGTTAAAAACTGAGATTATTTTTGACAGAACCTAACACTACAAGAACAAACTATTCATATTCATTCACAGATCTACCACACTACTGACTTTGCATGTGCAGGTAAGACACACAAATGTTTTTTTCATCATGGATTTCCTGCATGAAAAACTCCAAGTCCTCTAGTCTCTCAAAAGTAAAAAGGAAGGAAGATTTCGTATTTATCCTTTTCAGCTTCATAAAGCATGGTGTTCATAAACAGGTCCTGCAGCATGATGGGTAGATATAGATATATATATATAGATATATATCTATGGTTCAAACATTGTCAATGTTCCATGGAACCATAGTGTTTTGATGCAAAAAGTGTAAATGGACTTCACGTACCAAAGTGCTTTACAGATTGGTCTCATTCTCCCATTCACACACACATTCACACACTGATGGTGACGGAGCTGCCATGCAAGGTGCTGGCCTCCATCGGGAGCAACTTAGGGTTCAGTGTCTTGCCCAAGAACACTTCAACGTGTGGACAGGAGGAACCGGGGATCGAACCGCTAACCCAATCAGAACACATACCTCAAAACAAGATTTGTCTGAGTCATATGATAGACTCAACTCATATGTAAGAAAATTTCTTTTAACATTAGCACACATTTTACTGAAAAAAATCACAGCAGCTAACATTTCAATCAGGAGAGACTTCAGAATGAGTGAACAAATATTTATTGGCACGTGCATAATATAGATGAGAAATGTGAAGAGTCTTTGGCGATTAGACCCCATCATCATATTTTTAAAATATTCAATTTTATTTCATATATATTATCAACCGTGCAGTGAAAGGAGTGGTGTAACTGCCGTACCAGGCCTGGATTGATCGGGCACATGAACCCCACTTCTGCATTAAGCACTGTCCTAGGAAAAAGAGAGGAGGCACACATTAGGCCTGGAGGGTGGTAAGTATACACACACCTTAACTAACTTTAAAAACAACCAACAAGAAACCTCTTAAAACCCAGGGCATATAGATAAAACCTGGGCAAAACAGCAGTCAGCTCCTCAAGAAAAGAACAAAAGAAACAAACAGGTACACATCGGCAAAAGACACTAAATGGGTACTGAAGAATGATCTTACATGTTCATTTTCATTCACCTCTGCATGAAGAAACATTATGTTAAATAGGTGACTGAAGCAGTTGTAATGCCAAAATACAATATATCCTACATAAGTTTGTCATCAGTGCCTATTGGAGCCATCAGGCTTAAGGTGGACTGACCTTTAAGGTCAACTAGCTAATCCTTCTACACAGGCGTTTCTTCATTCAGCACTATTAAGAAACTATTGACAAAGATAAAGAGAGGAGATGTACGCGATCATCAGAGGGATGTTACAGACTTTGTGCATAATCAGGCAACAAGGGCTCCAACAACATGTCTCATTTTTACAGTTACATGTTGCACATAACGTACTGCTTTACGTCAAGACACATCCTCTGCTGTCAGGACTCCCAGGCTCCATAGGAGTGAATGGATAATGGTTGTGTTGATGCACAGCTGTAGAGAGAGTTGGAACAGTCAGTGCAGCAGCTCGTATCTATAATTTAACAGTAGCACTGGGAGTGTAAGGAGGTATGAAGAATTCAGAGAAGTGCAGGAAGAGGGGAAGCCACTAGCCTCGGAGGCCATCTCTCTCTCACATATACACACACACACACACGTACAGCAGAGAACAGTGTGTCCTCCGCTGGGAAATCTAAAAGCAGATACCATTAGTTGTCTCTCAAGTCCAGACCTGGCTGACTTGAATCAGTGACTTGTTTTTCAGTTTTCCAAGCACTTCATGCTTCATGCTTGGGGATATTTTCTCTTAAACACCAGTAGTTCTCCTCAAAGTCCTTAAAGTAAATGCCCAAAATGTGTTGGTATTTTTGTTCAATTCAATTCAATTCAGTTTTATTTATATAGCGCCATATCATAACAAAGTTACCTCAGGGCACTTTGTCATAAAGAGCAGGTCTAGACCAACTCCTTATGTGTACAGAGACCCAACAATTCCCACCAAGAGCAGCACAAGCAACAGTGGCAAGGAAAAACTCCCTTTAACAGGAAGAAACCTCGAGCAGAACCAGGCTCTGGGTGGGCGGTCATCTGCCTCGACCGGTTGGGCTGAGAGAGAGGAGAGGGAGGGAGAGAGAGCGAGAGAATGAGGAAAGTGAACATGCAGTAGCACAGCACGGTTCAGTTCTCGATACAGATGTAAAGTAACAGTAGTGGAAATAGTATTAATGTTAATACAAATAAAAGTAATAGCAATGTGATAGTAGTAATAGTAATAATAAGTCCAAAGATAACAATAACAGCAGCAACTGCCGAGCAGCAGCACGGGGGCAGCAGATGGCCCGCATCACAGATCCAGGCTCTGCAACCACAGGTCGAGACTCCGCAGCTCCGGAGGCAGAAAATACTCGGAGAAAGCAATAGAGGGAAAGCGAGAAAGAAGAGGGAGAGCAGCAGAAGGATAGATGGAAGTGGGAGAGAAGGGAAGCAGTTGAGTTAGTAACAGGCATTAATGTGATAAGAGTACGTACAGATGGAGAGGGAGAGGAGGAGAGAGGAGCTCAGTGCATCGTAGGAAGTCTCCCGACAGTCTAGGCCTATAGCAGCATAGCTAAGGGCCTGTCTAGGCCTCTTAGCAGCAAAACTAAGGGTGGCTCAGGGCTCACCTGAGTCAGCCCTACTATAAGCTTTATCAAAGAGGAAAGTCTTAAGTCTGTTAAGTTGTTGTTCAACATAATTTATATAGTAATTAATAATTTATATATGGAAATGTATATAATCCATTAATTTCAATTTTTGTTTGACAATTGTGCTTTTGAAAGCCAAAATTATATTCATCATTTGATTCTTTTTACTGAGAATGAGTGAGTACAAGTTCAAAGAGCCATAGGTCTATTATGTGATTTTTATAATGGACCTGGGATGAATCAAATCCAGGCTATTATATTATGTATGGGTCAGGCTGCTCTTTAGATAATGGAGTCCAGAAACATCACCATTTAAATGTTTTTAAAAACTTAAAAAAGGGAGAAAATATAGAGCCTGCTATGTTAACCAGCTCGTCTCTAACTTGTCAGCTGGTGCTGGGCAGGTAGTGTACACTGGGTTCATCACTGAATTAGCTGTCTGCTACTGCTAATAATAACTTGATGAGAGTGGAGTTTGTTGAGAGGCTAAAATGCTAAATAGGCTAAAGTGCTGCAGAGTTAATTCTCTGTGGGTTTGTCAGCATGAGTGACTCCTTTCACATTACACATAGTCCATTGTTAATATAAACATTTTTATTTGTGAAGTTTTGAGTTTATAATGTGATATTTCTGATGTACCAGGGTGAAACAAACACAGGCTAGTACATTACATATGGGTTGTAGTAATTATCAGGCCGAATTGCTAGAATTGAAGTGGTATGAAATCTAGGATTTGAAAGTGATGAGTATATACAGTATATATACGTTTTTAACTACAATTTCAATACATTAACCCAAAAAAGAGAAATGGGTATTCACAATGCCATATGTATTCGAAAAGTCTATATTTCGTACTATTTAACAACAAAAATAAATGTTATTCTCAGCAGTATGGTGTTTGTGTTTTATGTCCGTCATTATGTATTTGTGATGCATGTGTTTTTGGTATTGTATTGAAAAGAGACTTGAGTCAGTAACTTTCAGGGTCTATTCTTCTGAATGTACTTTTGGCCCATTTGACATTTCAGGGTTTTAGTCAGATGTGGTACCAAAACAAATACAGGAAATGTACAGTACATCCCAAATCCAATTTAGCAGGAGTGTGTGAAACATTGAGAGTGTACTGCTAAATAAAGTATTGCATGCGTTGTTCCGGCTTTTAGGCATGAATAGATCATCTTATCCCATTACAAACATCAGATCACGGTCTAGACCTGCTCTATATGAAAATAGTCCTGAGATAATGTCTGGTATGATTTGGCGCTATATAAATAAAGCTGAATTGAATTGAATAGATCTTGTTTTGCTGTATCAGAATCAGATTGTGAGCGTATGCAAGAGCACATAAAACTAAGGCGACTTTGCTGCTTTGCATCATATGCAGGTCTACATGCAGTTTGTATGTACTGTATGTATTTATTGTTAATTTGAACAGTGAGGACACAGAAATAATCACATTTAGCAGTCTGTTTTACAGTGGAAAGGTCTCGTCTTTGATGTTGCATGGCTGAAAAGAGAATTACATTATGGACAAGTGGTGTATTGATCCAGTTAGAGTGGTGCCTTTATTCCCAGGGAAAAAACTGTATTTTTAGGCACAGCAACACTCTGCCTTTGACGGCCATATGCATTCAGTGGGTCTCAATCAATGGGATGACTGGAACGGAGCATAAAGGTGGGTTTTAGCTGGGTGAGGGGAGTGATGTGAGGTGGACGTGATGAGAAGTAATTACTGCCTTCAAAAAAGTCGCAGCAGCTTTATTAAACTCTCTCTGCTGCATCCTGCAGACAAGAGATCTGGATTTCAGCTAGAAATTTTGAATCACTTTGTTGAGTTCTGTTTTTAGTCACTGACTATGCAGTTCATTCATTTTTTTCTTAGCGAAGAGATAGCATTACCGTTCACACAAGTTAAAGATCGCATCATTCATGACTGTCATCACTTCAGTAGTACGGTTCACTCTGTGTCGCCCATTTAAACTATTCAGTACCACCCTAGGGGTATACATGAACTATTTATGAGGGCAATGCCTCAGCAACCAGCAGCAATAATTACATTGTAAAGGCCCTTGAGGCAAATTTGTGATTTGTGATATTGGGCTATATAAATAAAATTGACTTGACAACCACCTATCTGCCACAGAGTGATCACAAAATGATTGTTTCTGTGACTTTCACTGTCTTTCAGTAACCTTTTAAACAGGAAGAAACATATTTTTGAAGTCCTGCAGTGACTTTGTCATGTAGCATATGGGAGAAGTTTGCCTTCAGGGCTTTCTGCCAGAAAACCTTTTTCAGGAAACGTACAATACATCCCAAATCCAGGTGACGTAGTATAAGTTGTGTATATATATGTCCTGCTGCAGGACTATAACATGGTCAAGTGAAAAGTATGTATACAGTATCCTGTATGTAGCCTGACACGAATACCTGCAGACACTTCTCAGGGCTACAACCTAATAATTGAAATAATTACAACAAACACCATCAGTTAAGAAAAAGCCATAGTCTTTTAAGAAGATTTAAAAGGGTTAACTGAGTTTGCCTGCCTGAGATCCCCAGCTGAGGGGCCCAGACAGCAAAGGCCTGGTCACCTCTGGGCTACACCACCTTGATGAAATACAAAAGAGACTTCCCTCTACATCCTTATCTCTTTCCTTCATTCATTACCACGGTCTCTGTGTCCAAGCAGTTACAGTTACTGGATACTCATCGGTCGCTGCTGAGAAGTTTCTGCTTCTTCTTGTCTAGATGTACTGGGTTTTTCTCTCAGCCCATCTGTGGTGCATCTGATTCAAGAAGTATCTCACCAAAGAGTAAAATCCAATGAGTCTGCTCTGAAGTAAATGTTGAAAGCATCTTCTTTCTGCGTTTATCTCAACAGCCAGAAGGAGAAGAAATATGCCATTTTGTCGTCAAGCTTTGCCAAATCCAGATTCAGCAAGTACAAGGCTTCTCAGTGCTGGGAGCAGGTGAAGGACCCAATTGCAGACTGACACGGAGGCTTGCGAAGTTTCAAAATATTTAACGAACTCACACGTGTAGGTACTTGTCCAACACAGGAACATACGTACAGGGATCAGGGATCATGGAACACAGAAACACAACACAATGTAATGTAATGTACAATACAATGTAACAAGAGTAATGACCCGACAGGGAACAAAGGAAAAGGGCCAGTCTAAATAGGGGAGAGCAAATGAGGGAGACAGAGCAGCTGCGCCACAAACCACAGGTGAATCAACTCAACAGTCAAGACAATGGGAGACACTAGGGCAGGAACACACAGGAACCAAGACAGGCCAAGTTCAAACAAGTTAAAACAGGAACCAACCAAGAGTCCACATCATGACAATTGTTGCATGGAATTCTCCTTTAAGAACTGATGCATTTCAGGTTAATTAATTATGATTCTATATTAAACAGCGCAGTTGAACAGGTTCTTCCTCCAACAGGATGCAAAAGCCTGATCTGAGCTGGCAAAGTTTCCTCAATTTTTTGGTGGTAACAGATGCTCCTCCGTTCTGTCACTCTAACACTCTCTCCTCTGTTTCACACTCAACTCCACAATTTCACACATAAAAAGAAACTCTTTAAATCTGCGTCCCTTCAAGTCTCTTGGCATCTTTACTGGAATCCATTAAGAATTTCAGCACACCCCCACACACACCTGAAAACACCACTTCTTCTCCTTCCGAAGAGCACCTGACCATCCCTGCTTTCTTCCTTTCCCCTTTTCTTTCCCCCTTCTTAGAGAGGCCTCAGTCTGGATGGATGTAGAGCCTTCTGACTGAGCAAAAGCTCCACGCTCCAGTCCACTTTTTGATTACGCAGATGAGATGTGACTGGATGATAATCTGTGTGCTTATGCTGCATTAAGATGCCTTATTATTAATGAGCAGAGACGTAGAGAATGGCCCTACATAAATCAAGTTCACACATTGTATTTGCATAGTCAATTACCCATGTTAACAGTCTGATGCAAACCTCTCAAGAAATTAATGGTACACATTGTAGTAAGCAGCACTGAACTAATATATGGTTGCGGTTGGTGGAGACCAAACCAGAGCTAAAAAGAGAGTGAATATTGGATTTGGATAATTGGATATTATTTATCAGGTGGACACAAATATGACTCGAAATGAATGCTAATGTTGCTCTGTGTCTGCTGGATGTGTAAGTAGGCAACTGTTTGTTAACATGTTCACCATGTCAACTTAAAAGGTGAGGTGTTTTGTTTTCAGCCTGTTCTGCTGCCCCCAAGTGGCAAAAAAAGGAATGCAGCTTTGAATTATCTGCATTAGAAAAATATAAATATAATTAGCTTTTACAATTTCATGAAGTTCTCATTTATAAAAACGACACCCCAGTGCATTAATGGGGAAAAGTTGCAAATAGTTACAGCGGTGTGATCTGGCCTGCCGCCTGCAACTCAGCTTGTCAAATCGCCAGTGGCTGGTTTTAGAACATAAGGCACGTCATCAGTACACCTTTAAATGTATTGAATCTAAAAGTTCAAGGAGCCTGACATGCAGCTCTGTGTTTGAACTTGGAAGTGAAACAGTGGATAAGCCACGTTTAGAAAAGCTCAAATTGACTTTAATCATTTAAAGCGTGTCTTTAAGCATGCTCCCCATTAAGACAAAGGAGGTAGGAAGAGATTAATTTAAAAAATCTAATCATGTTTGGAGGTTATAATAATCAGAGCTGAGGATAATCATTCAATCACTGGGAAATATTATTAAAAAATTTGTAATTAATTAGAAGGTATCTGATGAATAACATTGTACTTTCAGGTCAGTCTCTATTTTGGTGAATAAAAAACACTCTTGTATACTCTCCATTGTATTACAAATATATGTATTTATTTCAAGATTCAAGGTTCGGTTGTTTCTGAGCTTTCTTTACCAGAGTGGAGACATGAGATGTCCATGACATGTTCTCTGTGATGCTGATTCCCAGGAGCCTAAAAGTGTTCACCTGCTCCAGCTCAGCTCTACTGATGTAGACAGGAGTGTGTGTGTTTCTGTCTCTTTGTTTCTAAAATCAACAATCAGCTCCTTGGTTTTGTTGACATTGAGCAGCAGGTTGTTCTCTGCGCACCACTCTGCAAGATTGTTGATTTCCTCCCGACATGAATTCTCATCGTTGTTTGTAATCTGGCTGATGATGGTAGTGTCGTCTGCAAACTTCACAATAGATAGAGTTCTTTCCGTGTCGGGGATTTACAATAGAGGAACCAGGAAGCAGACCTCACACAACAGTGTTGGTATGGAGTTTGCTTGACAAACAATCTTCCAACAGTCTAGTTATACCCATGAAAACTAGGTCAGAAATAGAGGCGTGTATGGCGCTGTTTACAGTAATCTAAACAACAGAATCCAGTTTCCATCCAGCATATCAAGCAATTGAGACAAGGTCTCTTAATCACTCTCATTTGCTCGGCAGAGTAGGTAAAAGGCCAGGGTCAGAGAACCATAACAGTGCAGAAACACATACATTTAAACTTAAAAGTAATTTTTGTACTAGAGTATCGGATTAAATATTGAGTATTTAACATCTGATAATATATCTTTTACCTGAAACTGCACCATTCACTTTTGAGAAAAGATGTATTTAGTAGGATGTTAGGATGACCTGAATACAAACTGTAGATTTCCTGTCACTGGTCAATTTTGACCGGAAACACAACAGATGGGTAAAATCAATTACAGTTTTTCTTGATTGCTTAAACACAAAAACTGGTTCCTGTAGCACATAAACCCATAGCCTTAGGTCATTCCCAAAAACACACACAGATTTCCCATAACTGTAAACACTATGTCAACAATAGATAGGGTCTTTCTGATTCCCAATAGACCACAGAGGCACTTTATAACAGGAAATAGTAAAATAAGACAATAAATTACTCAAGGATCACAAACAACGAGGGCAGTCTGAGGGAAGGTTTCATCTAGGGAGGCTCTCCAACTCAGGTGGGGGCATAGGAAATCAATAGCTAAGCTAAGGGCCAACAGCAAAAATCTATGCATCAACCATTACACAAGTTATCATAAATCCCACTACACACGTGCATGCAAACATCTGCTGACCTAGTGCTAGGAAATATTACTGGTATCATTTCTCTAACATCTAACCTAGTCCACAATTCAACTTAATTACCCAGAATAAATAACATAATACCAATATTACAGTCAGTCGCCTGCTTATAAGATAAAAATTACATTTAAATAACCAACACATGAAAAAAAGATAGATAAGAACAATTGCCTTTTTATATCTTTCCCAATGCCCGTCTGAGCCCAGTCTCTGATGCCTGCATAGAGTCGGACAAAGCACGGCCAGGAAGGCAGTCAAGGATCAGCGGTGTCCAGGAGTCTGCCCAATATTCGGCCACTTATGAATAGACCACTCCGTGATGTCTGGAGATGCGAGTCAGGTTCCGTACTGCAGCAGTTCAATCTCGAGAAGCGTTGCCGTCTACAGAGCAGTCAGTACCTTTGGGTGTGCCCCGCTGCATCTGTCTCCCTCCTTTATCACCTCTGCCTCTCGACAGGGGAGCCTTGATTGCAGGAATCGCCACAGCTGTGGACAAAAGTACAGCCAAGGAAAAACAGATGCATCCCCAGTATGATTCAAGTTCAAATCCCAGTTCCATATTTTCTTCACAATTCATCCTCATACTGTTGCCCCGCGACGACAATTCACCTGTTTCCACTCATTTCAATATTCAAAACTCTTTCTGCAAAACCTTACACAAAAGTGGCCAAATAAATCATTCATTGCACTGTTCATTCAGCAAACACATGCTCTCAATATAATTTCAGTCAGACAACTCACGTTTGAAATGTTTATTATAGCAGCAGAACATAGTTAGAGTTTACCGTGTAGGCTCCAACCATATCACTCTCTGCAGAGATGTTTACATAGAGATATTGGGGAGTGATGAGCAAATATCTTACAGTAAACCCCCTAGCCGGAGCCTGCAGGTGGATGCTGGGGCTGAAAGAACAGGCAGTAATACTTAAATAGACGTAGTGTGTTTGATAGATGGTTGTGGAGAGTGAGGCATGCGTATAGCAGTGCAGCTCAAGTTGACTGCCTGAACTAGCTTGCAGGCGTCCATTAACTCAAGTCATCACAACCTAAACTCAAAGACCACACCCTTCTCTAGGTGCAAACACTAAGCCTTAAAATTGATCGTTAAACAGTCAGAATTGCATTGTCTTTAAACAGGTCCTAAAGACATGTCCATGTGCCTTGGAAAAAATGATCCCAACAATGCAGAAGTCGCAAAACAACAGAGAGAGAGAGGACGAAAATGAGGAAGAGGAGGAGGAAGAGGAAGACGACAACAACAAAGACAAGTAATCTCAGATGAAATTCGTGTCACCCTAGTTCATCATGTGCTCATACATGAGAGGACAATGAGGGAAGCTGGACAGCTAGTGCAACCCAACCTAAGCTGTTACACGGTTGCATCCACTATCCGTACTTCAGAAGGGAAAACAGGTAATATGTCTTGTTGTTACTGCGATACATGTAATGTTGTAGTGCATATAGACTGACTCTCCACTTTGTTCTCAGTGTAGTTTTTACCACAGTAATGGATGACCATAAGTCAGTAATGGTCAAATTTCATTTCTGCAGAACTGAGAGGCAGTGATCTATTCACAGTCGAGCAGGAGACTGCCCTGGTGAGTATGGTGATAGCCAGTAATGCCATCCAGGGCCGTTTCTATCTTTGTGGGGGCCCTATGCAAAATGTTGTTAGGGGGCCCATATTTTGTGAAATATATATATATCTTTTTTTTTAGCATATAGGTGTTTTCACTCAACACACGAGGGTGCTTGGCTAAGAGAGACCGGTCATTTTAATTTCTTAAAAATAAAAAAAATGGCTAAAATGGCAGCTTGGGGGCCCCCTGGTGGCTTTGGGGGCCCTATGCAACCACATAGTCTGCATATAGCAAGAAACGGCCCTGATGCCATCCATTTGAGGGAAATTCAAACCCGAATAGTTGAAGACCAGGTAGTCTTCCAAGTAACTGACAGCAATAGAATTTCCACCATTGACCGGATCCTTCAGAAGAACCACATGAGGACAAAGCAGCTGTACTGTGTGCCTTTTGAAAGGAATTCAAACAGAGTTAAGGAGAAACATTTCTAATTTGTGCAGCTAATTGCTATACTCTATGAATTTTTACTGTATGTAGAGTATGGCCCATCTTTCCAGCATATCAATACAGCACTGTATAGTAATGTGTTACAGTAACTGCAGTCCACAATCTTTCATTCCAGTATAGTAGTACACTACAGTACTGTATTTGTAGTAAAATGTGTGTTTTTTTTACTTCTGTAGAGAATATTTGAGCTGGATGCCATGGCTGACCCACATGAATACATCTTCATCAACGAGGCAGGGTTCAACCTAACAAAAAGGCGCAAAAGGGGGCACAACATCATTGATCACGTGCCATCATACAAGTTCCTGGCCAGAGGGGAGGCAGCATCACCCTATGTGCAGCCACCAGCAATCGTGGGTCAAAAGTGGGCTCATACAATATGTCACAACTCCTTCAATTTCTAAATCAGCTGCACGATAACATTCTTCAACATGGCCAGGGCAAGCCCAATGTGTTGTCATTTGGGATAACATGAGATTCCATCAGGCTGCTCTGGTTTGTGCCTGGTTCAATGACCACCCCAGGTTCACCGTTCTTTTTTTGCTAGCATAATCCCCATTACATTTTACTGTACAGAAAAAAAGTCCTTTGAGGCAAATTTTGGGCTATGAATAAAATTGAATTGACTTACAGCAGTGGTAGGCAAATAGCAGCCCATAGGCCAAATATAGCCCTGCAACAAAAATATTTGCCCCCCTAACTTAAGCTGAAGTCTTTAAAGTTAAATTAAAACTTTTTCTTATTTTTAAATTTAAAACATTTACATTATTTCATTAGTTGACCAGAACACATTTGTTTTTCACAAACCTGTGTGGGTGGCAATGATGACATCTGAGATACAATCCTAAAACAAACTTTTTAGATTTAATTCTTTAATGAATTGAAAGAAAAATACAAAACATATAAAAGGCATGTAGGCTTGCATTTCCACTTTGCCTGTTCAACTGAACTGGCCCATGGTTATACCTAATTGCTGATCCCTGCCGTACAGCGTGACCACATTCATAAGAAATAAAATCCACCCAGAAAGTTGAAAGGTCACCTGACTCCGCTTCTTCCTGCTAGCTCAAGCAGCCCAGAAAATGCTACAAGGATTAGCAGTAGCTAGCAAGTCTTCCCTCGCAAAAAGTGATTTCAAAATGAATGACGCCCGTCCATGGCATTGCTTTCTTTCACCTGAGAGGCACCATGTTTTTTAACAAGTCTGTCATTAAGATCCTTGTCAATCATTGTTGACAGAATTGAGATAATGTGAACGTTTATTAAAACCAGGTGTAAATGCAAAGACCCGTGGATCAGATGTCATTATCTAGATAATGACATCACATGTTACGCATCACATGTTAATACCAGGTGTAAAAGGGGCCACAGGGTCTATTATTAAGATAAGACACCTCTTTCTGTTCCCTGAGCAGCACCAGGACCAGGAGTTCCTTGTGCCTCTTGCCTGCTTTGACCCCACTGTGTCCCTGCTCTCCTGGACTAAATATTTTACTTTTCCTGGCCTGCTGTCCCAGTGAAAAAGAATACATGATGGCGTTCGGGGGCTGTGTGTCTTTTTTTCAATGCAAGTTGATGTGTATTCTGCCTGTGGCAGAGGGAAAAGCCCAACCCTGCAGGCCACACACACAGCAGAACATCCCAGAGAAGCAGCTCAGCACCTTGTTCCATCCATGCCTTAAAGAATGAGTGGTCATGCATTTTTGAGTGAATCTGTGTGTGCATTTCTGAATATACAGTGTCTGTATGTGTGTGTGGTACTCTCTGTGCAGGGTTGGGGTTAGTGAGTTTGACAGTCATATTTTATCTCTTTACATGACAGCCCCGTCAAAGATTAACAGTGAAAAAAAATCTGAAACACTAATGGAGGCACACAGTGTAGCATGGTAAAGTTAAAGCTGTCATGACTAATGCTGCCACCACTGGGTAACTGCACACACACACACACACACACACACACAGAAACTCGGACTGAAGTGACTGATGTCCTTTACCTCTCACAGTCTCCTGTCCATCGACTGCTGACAGATGGTGCAGCAGAAAAAAGAGTAGGGATGGCAGAGTAGAACAGGGTTTAAGGTTTAAAATCTGTCCACTCCTGTTAAAAAACTGCCCTCCATCCAAAAATGGTTTGCTGTGCGTCAGTTAGTTTTTAGGTCATTTAAATAAAAGATTTTTTAATTAACAATTTCCACCATGTAAGCACAATGTCAACTAAAAGAAGAAAATTCCTAAAACTAGATTTTGACTTAGGGCCCCCCTACAAAGACAGGGCCTCAAGATGAGGTAAAGATGCAGGATTTGTGTTACTGATTTTAGCTGATGATTACTGCTGCTCATTGATATAAGTTAAAGTTACTGTAACCACACACAAAGAGAGAGAGAGTTGATTACAAGTTGATAATGAAATTAATATAAAGAGTAGTTTCATCTGCAATTCATGTAGGGCTATAAGGCATTTTCTGTTTGATATGCTTAAAGTCAAATTTGAAGGATACCAAATGAACAAAAGCGTCACAAATAAACCACAACAGCCTTCAATCTCACAGTTCATGGACACGCGTGTATGGAAGTACAGCACGAGTCATCCACAGCAGAAAGCCATCATCAATTCAATACTGTCCGACTTGGTTATTGATTGCAATTTGCCCGTCTATGGTGGAAAAAGAGTTTTCAGCACTTTCTGACAGTAAGTACAGCCCAGTGTGTCACAGAACACTGACATCAAAAGCAGAGCACCTTGCTGCAGAGATGTTCAAAATTGAAAACTCAGTTGAGCAACACAGACCCTGTTTCAGTCACCGTGGACATTTGGTCCAACCGACCGATGGGTTGGTTTCTTGGTGTCACTGTGCACTGTGTAGAGAAAGACGCAGAGAGGATACAGCTAAAGTCCAATCTCTTGGCCTGCGACTGCTTCAAAGGCTCACACATCCAAAAGAATCTCTGAGCAATTTGAGGCCATACGTGATGAGTACAACATTAAAGATAAATTGGACTATATTATTAGTGACAATGCCACCAAAATGTGGAAAGCATTCATGGTGTGCTTCCCCATTGAACAAGAAGATGAAGTACATGACGAGGATCACCTTGATGGTCAGAGCTCTGGCATGACCTAACCCTGGAAGATCAGCAAACAGTAAATGCTTGCAGTGTTTTGCGCACACTCTCCAGATGGTAGTGGGAGACTGAAAGAAACAAAAGTGACAACTCCTTCTCTTTCAAAGTTATCAAAACTCAGCTGCCTGCTTTTACACGAGCACAACGTTCAAAGACGTGTTTAATGCTGAATTTGGGGAACAAAGAGGCATCCCTGCTGCTGTCAGCACAAGATGGAACTCGACACTGAGGCAAGTGAAGGCAGTTCTCCAATGTGATCATCTTAAGCTCTGTCATGTTCTAGAAAAGGCTGGGCACAAGGAGTTGACGTTCACAGCACGGGGGTGGAGTTGGAGGACTTAGTTGACATCCTGAAGCCGTATGGAGAAGCAACAGATTTGACACAGGGGGAGAAGATAGTCAATCAGTTCTGTTGTTCCCTCTGTCGTGTCTCTGAATCATCACCTTGAGAAGTCTCCAGGCACCCCTGAACAAAAGATTTCTTGGAATCTTCATCAATGTGAAAATGGCCAGGACACAAGATGGAATCACTGCCCCCTTTTCAGATCCAGTCATCCTCAAAGCAGCTGCCTTGGATCCAGCCTTTCCTCTGATGTGGGTGGACCCTTCTCCCATTACCATGTTCAACAAATGTATTATTCATCTTAGGTCTATTGTATTAGGTGACTGTGATACAGCATAGCTCTCATGACAGCCGTGGGTGCCCGTAAAAAAATTTCTTTCATGGAATATGTTTTTTTTTGTGTGTCAATTGATGACAAACATGATTTATTTCATATTTCATGGTGTTGCGGTAGGCTAAGCCTGAAATCAGTTATGTTATTAACAATATAATTGAATTGTACAGGCGTACTGGACCTTCGTCGTCATGATAACAATAATAAACATTGACGATTAACGTTGTGAAGCGGTCGCAGTTTGGTTAGGTTTAGGCACCAAAACCACTTAGTTAGGTTTAGGAAAAGATCATGGTTTGGGTTAAAATAAGTACGTTAGTTACGTAAGTTAAATTTTGTATGTTGACTTTTGGTTTCACACGGGACACGAACGGCGGTCTCCTGGGTGAAAGTCCTGTGTTGTTTTCTCTTTATAGGTCACCACCTAACAGTAAATGTAAATATGGGTTGTAATAAACTGCTGCACAGACGACCTATATGGATGTTTTTTTGGGGAGGACAGTCTCTTTGAGTTAGTTTCAAGTTTATGGTGAGTCTGCATTGAACTTAATTGCGAGAGGCATGTTGTGAAGATTCTCATGACAGTGTTTTGCTCCTTTTGGACTCAAAACAGGAATAAACCCAGTCCAACAAGATATGCTAGTGTCCAGTGTATGACTGTGCACCAGTACACAACACAGTGTAGTTGGGGACTGGTTAATAGTGCTGTATGCTATGAAAGTGCAATATCAGCACTACTTTTTTTATGATTATGATGATAAGTTTAGTCTCACTTGTTTCAACAAATAAATACCCCAGTCCAGTCCCCCGATGGAGACAGGAATCAAGGGGGTCCTACTCCTCCTGAAGTCCACTACCATCTCCTTCATCTTGGTGATGTTGAGCTGCAGGTGGTTCATCTCGCACCACCCCACAAAGTCCTCCACCATGCTTCTATACTCCCCCTCCTGTCCATCGCTGATGCACCCCACAATGGCCGTGTCATCAGAGAACTTCTGCAGGTGACACGTGCCAGAGTTGTATCTGAAGTCGGAGGTGTACACGGTAAACAGGAAGGGGGACAGCACTATTCCTTGAGGAGCCCCCGTGCTGCACTCCACCCGGTCTGACACACAGTCACGAAGATGCACAAATTGTGGCCTTCCTGTTAGATAGTCTATAACCCAGGAGACCAGGGGGGCATCCACCTCCATCTTCCTCAACTTCTCCCCAAGTAGCTCTGGCTGTATGGTGTTGAACGCACTGGAGAAGTAAAAAAACTGGAGAAGTCAAAAAACATGACTCTCCTAGCACTCCCAGCTACATCCTGGTGAGAGTAGACCCTCTGAAGCAGGTAGATGACAGTGTCATCCACTCCGATGAGGGGCTGGTAGGCAAATTGGAGGGGGTCCATGGAGATGCTGACCCGTGGTCTGAGGTGCGAGAGAACTAGCCTCTCCAGGGTTTTCATGACGTGGGATGTGAGCGCCACCGGTCTTTAGGTCATTAGGGGCAGTAGGGTGCCCCTTTTTGGGCACGGGGACCAGGCAGGAAGTCTTCCACAACACCGGGACCTTCCTGAGTCGCAGGCACAGATTGAACAGGTGCTGAAGAAATCCACACAGCTTTGTCCCTGTGGAGCCTCTCCAGCTCTCTCTTCACCTGAGTAGAGGCGAAAGACAAGGGTGGTGGTGGTAAACTTGGGGTTGGGTTCATCAGGGGAGGTGTTGATGGGTCGTTAATCATGGGGGTCATTGTTGATGGGTCTGTGATTGTGATGGGGGAGAGAGGGGTGGGGGTGATGGTCAGATTGGGGGTAGGGCAGGAATGACCATTGTCAAACCTATTGAAGAACAGGTTTAACTCGGTGTGGTTTTGGCATCCCTCAGCTGGTCCATCAGTCGACTGTTTGAACCCTGTGATGTTCTTCATGCCCTGCCACACATCCTTCACCCTGTCCTGCCGTCCTCAATCTTGACCCTGTAGGCGCTCTTCCCATTCCTGATTGCCACTTTCAGTTCCTTTTGGACCCTCTTCACCTTTTCCCTATCACCATCTCTGAAGGCCCTCTTCTTCTCATTCAGCAGGGCCTTCAGGTCTCTGGTAATCCAGGGCTTATTGTTGGGAAAACAGTTCACTTTCCGTGGGGGCAAAATGTTTGTTCTCACAGAACCTGATGTAGTCAGTGAAGCATTCAGTGGATCCCTCCACATCATCTCCATAGGAATCACTGATAAAACTCCAGTCTGTAGTCTCGAGGCAGTCCTGGAGGGCATCATTGGCTCTCTGTGACCATCTCCTCACTGTCCTGGTGGTCACAGGCAGCCGCTGGACCCTCGGAATGTAAAGCGGTGAGAGGTACACCAGGCTGTGGTCTGATCTGCCAAGTGGCGGGAGTGCTGAGGAGCTGTATGCCTCTTTAGCATTTGCATACAGTAAGTCCAAAGTCTTATTCTCCCTGGTTGTGCACTTGACAAATTGCTTGAAAGTTGGAAGGGATGACAAGAGGGAGACGTGGTTGAAGTCTCCAGAGATAGCGATGAAGGCATCCGGATTCTGTGTCTGGAGCCGGGCAATCACCGAGTGGATGACGTCACACGCCTTGGTTGAATCGGCGGACGGGGGAATGTAAAGAAGGACCATCATGGCGACTGTAAACTCCCGTGGAAGATAGTAGGGACACAGGCTAACAGCCAACAGTTCAATGTCGGGGCAACAGAAACACTCCTTAACAGTAACATGACACGGGTTGCACCATTTATTGTTAACAGGCAGGGCAAGTCCCCCACCTCTCTGCTTACCACTCATTTTCCTGTCTCTGTTGGCCCGTATTGTCCTGAAGCCATTGATACTAGCGTTGGAATCAGGGATAAGATCATGCAGCCATGTCTCCGTGAAACACATAATACTGCAATCCCAAAATGTCCTCTGAGTCCTGGCCAGTGATTCAAGCTCGTCCATCTTGTTGGCTAAAGATCTTACATTGCCCATGATAACGGAGGGGAGAGCAGGTCTAAATCTCTTCCTCTTGGCTTGCAGCTTTGCTCCCGCACCCCTACATCCACGTTGTGTCCTCCGCAGCTCGATCGGGATATTGACATTGTCACTCGGTAGCAGTTTAGAGTGATGTACCGCTAGCTCAATCATCTTTTGTCGGCTGTAAACAATGGTCCTGTGTCTACCGTCCAGTTGCATAGCAGTCGATCGATGCTGATGTTCGATGAACACTAAAAACACTACACTAAAAACACTAAATTAAAAACTCAAACTAAACACTAGCAAAACTGGCTAAACTAAACACTAACTAAACACTAAAACAATATTACAAATAGTCGCGTAATAATCGCGAAAATCAAATAATCCTGAAACCAGTTCAGGAGCTGCTAGTAACAGCTGCCGCTTCACGCAGCGCCACAGGTAACTCGAAACTAGAACTAAACTGTAACAATGGCAAGAATCAACAGGGTTTCCCGAGGCTGTTTGTCATCAAGTTAAAAAAACAAAACAAACCCAACACTTTAACTATAAAAGTTTTATTTTGATAAAATGAAACAACTTGATAATACATCATATACGGACGGTAGACTGCCCACAGTGAGTTTCACACCTCCAAAATTACATTAAAAAACAGTGAAGCTGGACGGTATTTAGATTTTTTTCCCTCCAAGAATATCATCATTGTGTCCTATAAATATTTGGTACAAAAAGAATGAATTACAATATAAAGAAAAATATGTGGACATTTTTCTTTTAAGCCTTCAGAGCAGACTACAGTCACAAACACAACTGGAACAAACTGCTGCTTTTACTGGAACTGCCAAAACACACAATACAAACTCCTGATATCAAATCAGAATAACAAAGTCTGAATCAGTAAATGATTTTGACTTCGTAGTTTTATCCCTCACTTGGAAGCTAATGTTATTCATAACATTGCACTGAGGTTGACTGTTGTAATTTTGACCTTTTGCTTCAGTAACTACTGTGACATTAAAGCAAATGATAAATATGCTGCCTTCCAGTGTCGGTTAATTACAACATTTAACAACAAAACCTTTGTCTCTGAATGAGACACAAGGGTGGGCTGAATAAAACTAAGTGAATAAACCAGTACATAAGGAAAGCTGTTGTTTTTTTCTCATCTCAAAGCAGCGAGTGAAATCTGTGCCAGGATACCTTTGGGCAAAAACATTTGGATCATATCCTCAAACTATGCAAGAATATAGGAGAAAACAGGTATGAGCAGGAGATAATATGAAGCTGAAAATGAGGTTACCAGTCATTGAAAGACATTCAAGCTGCAATACTGGCTGTGAAGTAGGGCTGTCACTTTTTCAAAAGATCAACTTTGAACAAATGTGCCCCAAAACGGGGCTAGTTACCTCAGTTTTGAGTTAAACCTGCATTTATTGCTTTTTTGGTCACTTGGAGTCTTGTCTATGAAGTTACTACATCAAGACAAAATATAGAAATAGAAATAAAACCACAACTTGTCATTTTTACACCTTGTTTTTTGGATTAAAAAATGAGATACATCATGTTAATTAGTGAGCTTTAGAGGTGCTGGAGCCAGTCTAGCTTTTTCCCCCTTTTCAAGGACATGAAAATGGTATAAATTTTGTAATCTAACAGCTGACAAGAAAGCAAATAAGCCTAATTCCGAAAATGTTAGGAACTACTGATCTACAAAACGTTGACATATTGTCACATTATTCTTGTTATGGCTAACGTGTTAGCAAACCGTTGCTTACGTCCAGCAGATAGGGAGCAACATTAGCGTCCCGTTTGGATTACGTTTGTGTCCATCTGATGAATGAAAGTCTAATATTCAGTCTCCTTTTAGCTCTGGTTTGGTCTCCACCAACTCCTGAGAAAAATATCTGGCTCTTAGCTGCTTAATGCTCCGCTATGTTCACCAGCTTGTCGCTAACTGTGTCTTTCCGGCCTGAAAACCAAAACAATGAGCTGAAGGACACTAAAACACTCTCCTTTCGCATTACATGTAGTCATTTGATCCACTGTAATTATACAAATAATGATTAGTGCAACTTTAATATTTGACCAAAACCACAATCTTTGCCTTACAAATGGCTTGATGCACTTTAACACTGGTAAATTTGGTAAGTTCATTCACACTCCAACAGTAGATGGAATTTTTGAATAAAAAATGACAGCTCTACTGTGAAGGGAGGGCTTCCCCATATCACTAATGTACATATGAAGCATATTCTCAATGAAAATACTTTGTTCAACAACTGTGTGATATCTGAAGTTGTATTTTGTTATAGAAAAAAGAAATTAAAGATTTATAGAACTTAGTATACTTGCAATATAACTCAGTTCAACCACATTTCTGACACAATATACACTTAATAAAGAGCTAAAATCTAGAAATGATGCCATGAACATATTTTTTGTGTGTGTACAACACAAAAAAACAACCAAAAAAAAAAAAAAAATCAAAAAACCTGTGTAAAACATAAAGAAATCAGTGCATTTAGTCATATGAGTTGTCTTCTTTTTACTCTGTGTCCCGAAGAAGGCGATTTTCAAGCGAGGATCCTTCAGAACAGCTCCTCTGGAATGTTCCTTTTGTACAAGACAGCAACAAAGACAAAAAGCAATCATGTAAGAGTCATTAGCCCCCTCCAGTCTCAGCCAACCTACAGGCATCCACAGTTCAGCTTGAAGGGCAGCAGAAGGGCACTTAGTCAAAAAGAAAAAAAACTCTTCACTTCATATCTGCAGAGGTAAGTGTTTGTGATCCAGTCCTGAAATAACTATACTGGGGTTTTGTTGACTGACCTGGTTCCCCAACGCTTTCCTCAGTTTGTCTTGAATGGCACATGTAAAGCCACAAGAAGCACTCTGCAAAATGGTTATTTGGTAACGAAGGAGAGATTAAAGCAAAGCCTGAAAAGTATTAAAAGTCAAATTCTCAATACAAAATCCAGTCCAATTTTGATTCAAAAGTCCACTCAGGCCTGAAATGAGCATTTAAAGAGGTTCACACTGTTGGAACTGAAGATTTCTGGGCTCCACCGTCGTGCTGGTTAATTTACATTTCTACATAATTTAGTTCCCATTCCCAAAATCAGATATTTAAGACTTTAGTCCCCTTTATGAAAATGACTTGCATTTTTGGATCCATGTGTAGTGAAGTAAGGTCAAGGATCAGGTGGTGTTCTTAAATATCCCATTAAATGGAATTAACATCTGCCAGCACATCTGTTGGTTCATCATGTGGAGTGTGTGTCGTCTGTTCTCACATTTTCTTAAAGCTCATCAGCAACGTTCACAATCTCTAATATTGAATTTGTGCTAGTTAGACGTTGCTGTCCTCGGCCCTGCATTGGTCAAATCTTTTCTGAACCTGTCTATTTGAAATGGAAGTGAGTGTGTGTGTGTGTGTGTTTGTGGTGTCTTTGTTAGGAAAAGTCACTGTCCTCAGCCCCATACAGGTCAGCTAGTTTCCTGAACCTGGGCCCCCAGTCACTCAGGTAGTGGTAGTCCTGCTCAGCCTCCGATGATGCTGAGCCCAGTGAGCTCAGTGACTCGGCCACTGAACCTGCTCCCTCATAGGCGTAGGTGGCCAGCGAGTCGTATGGCGGTGCCGTCGGGTTACAGTCGTTCTCCAGCACTCTCTGATTGATGAATTCGCGTACGTCCCCGTTATTCCGTGACGCCATGCTTACTGGCGGCATGATGAGACCAGAGGCAGCGGGGGCAGGGCGGCGGTATGGTGGGTACAGCAGGGTGTCACTGGGGATGATGTCACGCCTTTGTTTGGCTGACTCCTCCAAGGTGGCGGCAGCGTCCGGGTGTCGCAGTGCTCCAATGTCAAAAGCCTGGGTGTCCTCCTCCCCTCCGCCCTCGTCATTGTAGCTCACCACGTTATCCCGGACATCCTCCTTGGAGATGATGAGAGGTTCCTGCTTTCTTTGGCGTTTCAACGCTGTAAACAGAACCACGATCACTGCAGGGGACAACAGCCAAAAGATATGGGATTAGATGATTTTACAGTGAACACCACTGATCAGAATATACAGCCAATGAGGTCGGATAAAACATAAAAGAACATTTTCAGTTTTTGTTTTGATAGCTTTGTTTTTATTGGTTATGGCAACAGTGTACTCAAGTGAATTGCTTAGGCCTGGGATCATGGTGACAACGCTACAACAAAGTCAGGGCAAGAAGCTAACACCTCATCAGTCCCCAGAAGGTAGCACCAAGCTAAGCACATCAGGGAGTGGGGAATGATGATAATAACTTCCCCCCTAGGGGAACGTAGATTTAGAGCCTACAGGTGCATGCTGGGTTGGAAGTGGGGCTTTTGATATGCTAAAGCAAGTGGCAGCATAGCTTTCAGGTGAGCGGCGTAGCAGCAGACATGGCAGCAAAAGAGAGAGCAGAGCACTGACAGCTTAAGTACATCAAAAGGGTGCGTTGGATATATGTTGCAGTGAGTGTAGCGGCAGTCTGGAGTTAGCTGGTGAACTAGTTGCCTGAACTAGTTCACCAGCTTCATTTTCATTTTTGTAATAAACCCGAATGATCTTTTAATCTCCAACTAGTAATAAAAAGCACACTGGTATTAGATAATGCAAAGATGAACATGTACAACAGAGCAAGATTTGCAGTGAAGATAAGCATCATAGCTCATCCTGATTTAGATCAACATATGGAACTCTAAACAACAACGTGCAGATACATTATATCCCCAAATGAGTGCAAAAACAGGAGGGCTGCTTACAGACAGACAGAAAGGACAGCAACCTTTGATTTCAGAGAGGACTCAGCCATAAGTAATCATGCAGAACATTTGATTGGCTAAGCTCATGCAGGCCATTTTGAATTTAAATCAAGTCAGAGCACAGAGCAACAAGAAAGAGCAGAGGCGGAGTTAAGGTCAGGGAACTGAAAAACTGGTTATACATACACAGTAGCACCACAAATCACAGCATAAAATGTCTGCAAAGGAGCAGGAGAATGTGAGCTGTGATGTGAATGAGAGATTATCAGGTACTGAGAGAAAACGTAAAGGTAAATACAGAGGTAGATATAGAATTACAGAACAAGAAACATTTGTATAGATAAAGTACAGTATGTAGAGTTGAGGGAGAGACAAAGATGCAGAGCAGAACAAAAATGAAATAGTAATGTGGTGGTTGAAGTGATGATGAATACATTCATATGCATATCAGTACTACTAAAATACTACAGCTTAAGGCTGTGTTTTGATTAACATGTTAAATATAATTTGACACAATGTGCATTTTCGAAGGAGCCAGACTGAGAACTATCTTCACCATTTGCTCTTTGTTGTATAAATACATCTTTCTTTATATATGTTACATCTACATGTGTTGTCACACATTTTCTTAAAGGCAGTGTTTTTAGAGAGTGATAACACCCAGAATGTATTGTCTGTGGTGAGAACTGTTGAAAAATTGCTGTACTTTTGTATTTGGTTCGAGTCCACCCTGCACAGTTACAAGCGCACCAGGACTTAGTAATCAGATCGGCTATAGATGAGTATGAAGGACTTGTCTGCACTCTTTGCTGTAATTTCTCTTCTCTGGTGTTCATTCCAGTTGAGAGCACTTGAAGAACTATTGTAGCTGAATATGAGCAGTCTGCATTGTAGTTCTCCCTCAGTTCATTTTAGAACTGCTGGCTATTATATATCCACATCTATTTCCTTACATCAAAAATTCAATTTTTGTCATATTATATATTATTGTATTGTATTGCATTGTATCATATGCTATGTTGTATAGTATTGTATACTATCCTACAGTGTTGTATCGTATCCTACCATGTCATATTGTATTGCATCATATTGTTTTGTATCGCATTGTATCGTGTCATACCATTTAGTATAGTAGTATCCTAAGGCGTATCGTATTGTACTTTGTCATATAGTGTTCTTACTGTATGTATATTGAGTGGTACTGTACTGTGTCGAATATACCTTGTGATATGGTACCATGTCATATTATATTGTACTGTGTTGTATGGTACTGTGTTGTACGATATAACATGATACGGCACCATGTGATACTGAATTGTACTGTGGTGATTAGGCTGTATCCCCTGCATTACCACATCTGTTTGTTTTCAACGTTACAAACCACTGCTCCACTTTGGCGTTACTGTGTTACTGTCCATTAATGCTTATAAAACTCTCAAATATTATATTTTCAATAAGTTTCATGTCATAATAACTAAAAAATGGAAACAATAGGGGCGTTTCAGAAATCTCATTGTTGTAATGAGATAGTATTGAGTTGTGACAGCCTTACAAATTCAATTGAATCATGCATGTTTTGAATCTACACTTGTTTAGCTACCGTGATAAATTACACTGAGCAGAAGTGAACTGCTGTTGAACTGGAATTCTCCTTCTGATTCTAACATTTTTCTGATTAAAAAAGCATGAAGCTTTTAGGCACAAAGATTTGGCAGGTCTCAGGCTGGCAAACCGCAAAATCAAAAACGAGGTTCTTAAAGCGAAGCTCAAATTTAAGGACAGACTGGAGCTGAAGTTTGGTAACATGAACACCAAGCAAGCCTTCCAGATGGTTAAAACCCTGACTGGCTGTGAAACCAAACACAGCTCATCAACCAGACCTGACCCAGAACTCCTCAACACATTTTTCACCTGCTTTGACACACAGGACTTCACAGACGAATGCATCAAAGAGCTGAGAGACCTCCCTCCACTAAACCCCAGTATCCCTGTATCAGCCCCTCACCCACCACCACTTACCTTCAATATTCAGACGACACCATCCTAGCCCTTCTGACAGATAAACAATCAGTTTGGATTACAATAACACCATATCCCACTTCACCCAGTGGTGTGATCATAACCACCTTCAACTCGATGTCAAAAAAATGAAAGAAATGGTAATAGGCACCCCTTCACCTCTGCACCCCATCCTCATCAACAAAGAAACAGTGGAAATGGTGGACAGCTTCAAATACCTGGGACTCACTCTGGACAATAAACTTAGCTTTAATCAACACACAAAGGACATTCACACAAGGAGCCAGCAAAGACTTTCAGTCATCCACAAACTCAAAGGACTCTATGTTGCCCCCCACCTTCTCCTACTGCTATACCAGAGCATTGTCCAACCCATTCTGCTCTACTGTTCCTCCTGTTTCTTTAACATGCCCTCTGTTACAAACTAACACAGGTAACCAACACTGCCGCAAAAATAATAGGTCTCCCTGCACACAACCTCTCAGAGTTCAACTGCAGAGTCATCACACGCATGGCAACAATAATAGCACAGGACACTACACATCCACTCAATTGCTACTTCTCCATACTTCCCTCTGGGGACAAGTACAGGTCCCTGAGGTGCAGAAGGGCTCGCTTTGGAAAAAGTCTGCCTGAAACAGCACACCTCAGTGACGGGAAAACTGAGGGCCCCTGCCCCTGACCAGCTGCCTGTTGTCCACTGATTATTGCGCTGTTGTCATGGTTGTCATGTTTGTTGCTGATGTCATGTACTTGTATGCATATTGTTTGTTTTGGTGTGGGTGATGGGTGTAAATGGTGATGCGCATGTACAGAGCTGTGAAAAAGAATTTCCCCTCCGGGGACAATAAAGTCTAAAGTCTAAAATAATCAGATTAAGGCATTTGCATCTCTCTGCACTCATGTAAGTATGTACACTGCATTACAGCACTGCCTACCTCCTGAACTCACATACAGTATGTGAGTTAAGTGTAAGTACTGCAACTGTACAAATATGTGGTTTGGTTACAGCTCTTGATTATACAATAAAATAGATCTGTCAACTAGAGGTTGCTCTAAAATGTGGAGGTTTGGCAAATTATTCATTTAATAATTTTTAAATGGCATCCGACTCCCCGGAAAGGGAGAGAGAGAGAGCTCATATGGATGCGTGGGATGGAGAGGAAGTGTGCAAGTATAGATGAAGTAGAGACACGAAACAAAACTGTTCTTTAATCATCTAGCCTAATGTCACGGTGAGTGGATGTTAGGTGGTATCGGTTAGGGTGAGGGGTGTAGGAGTGAGACCCAAATGCAGACATGCTCAAAGGTGAAAATGGTAACAAGGTTTATTGACTTGACTACAGGAGATGGCTGGTGAGTGGGTACACAAAAAACAGGTAAGTCCAAGACAAAGGAACCCGTAACTCAGGGCAAGAAAGGAATCCAACAAAAATAGTCCATGCACATAACATGGGAAGTCCGGGACAGCAGTGAACAAAAACCTTCTTGCGTAGAGGGTGGAGTGAGTCCAGACAAAAACATACAGCAAACTAACCAGGCATGGAACACAGATGACAGGATTCAGGAAACCAGATCTTGGAGCGTAGACCATGGAACAAGGACGACATGGAACACCAAACAAACTGACGTGGAACACCAAACAAACTGACGTGGAACACCAAACAAACTGACGTGGAACACCAAA
>LKNJ01005415.1:0-34523 GCA_002120245.1 Maccullochella peelii
GAGAACTTGCACAATTGGTGGCTGACTAAATACTTTTTTGCCCCACTGTATATGTAGGTGTGTGAGTAAAAATGGTGTGTACACGTGTGTGTTTTGTATGTGAGTGTGTCTGTGGGGCTTGGCCATAAAAAGGCTGAGAGAGACAGAGAGGGAGACAGAGAGTGGACTCCAGTCTATCTGTCCTGATGAAACAGTAACCAGAGGCTCTCGCTCCTTATCTCTCAATCACTTTCTTCATGAAAACAAATCTATTACATTACATTTTCTCTCTCTCTTACACACGCACACAAAAACACACACACAAATGCACACACAGTGAAACAGGTAATATCATTTCTGACTGCCTTATTTCCCCTCTACACACAGACTGCCATTAACCCAGGAGAAATAGTGTGTGTGTGTGTGTCAGCATGTTGTGGGCATGTGTGTGTGTGCAAATCCCTGGCATTTCTTCTTTTAGACAGCACATCAGTATGATGTCAGTAGTGCTCTTGTGTGGATAATCAAAGTGTGTGAGTTCATGCACATATAATTGTGTACAGTTGTTATCTTCTCTGGCTGTGTCTGAACTCACACCCTATTTATGATGTATAGTGATCCACGTTTACCCTCCGCTCAGCCTGCAAGCTGTCAAACAGATGCCGACACATCCCTTCAGAGGCTGAGATAAAAAGGAACATTTCTGATATTTCCTTTTTTTAAATACATTTTTAATGACATGATATAAAAAAAATCACTTTAACATTATTTCTGACTGCAACAAAAGCTTGATTTCAGTTGGACTTCAAGATGAAGTACCGCCATGTTTAATGCGTTTCCTTGAGGCCTAAAATGAAGTAGGTTACTTTTACAGTCCTTGCCCATCCTACCTCACCTCCTCCCAGAGTTCTTCGCATTTGCCCCAAATTGAATTTTCTGCCTCTAGGAACGGGCAAAGATAGCGATGGGATGCAAATCTTGGCTTCAAAACATCTCTTCAGAAAGTATGGGTCCCTTTAAACCACAGTTCTACATCATCAATTTCTGTGCGTGTAAGCAATCGCAATTCTCTTGTGTAACTATGGACAAAAAGCTTCTTAGTATGCTTATCATCTGTCTGTTCAAATACACAAGCTGTCATTCTGTCTTGTGCTGTCAGCAGTGCTCAGATAAAAGACAAGTATGACAAGTGTTGCTGTTCTATCCTTGTTCTCGTCTCATGTCCACTCAGTATGTTCATGTTTAAAAGCAGGGGCTGCGCTTTGAGTTGCCAAGGTCAGTGTGCTCAAATGAAACTTTTCATCTGGTGCACAATGTGACACATACTGAGAAACAAATCAGAAGAGTGCAGAGTCCCGTCCATACATATGATTAGTGTATACATACTGTAAAGGCAGAACAAGGAACAAAAAAAGAGACAGACAGGTGAACAACTACACACACACACACACACACACACACACAAGTGGGAGGGTTTCCGTTCAGGCTGTGTGGTCTGGCAGGGTTTGCCCTGACAGCCACTGCCAGTCTGTCTCTCTCAGCTCTTTATTGGGTTAGAGCTATCACAGAGGACCAAGTGGCCAACAAGCTGCAGGCAGTCCACTTCTGGGAAGGGGGCACAAACACACACACAAATTTGCAAATACAGATGCATGCACACATCCACACAAAGGGATAAAAACTGTTTGCATACATTCATGTGCACAATCACAGCTACTGACTCTAGTGCACTTTTGAAAAGTGAGCAATTTGTGGTCAGATCTTGCTCCGGTTGTCTTCTGTGCTGCACATCAGATTATATGAGAGACACAGAGAGAGATGAAAATGAGGACCGGCATCAGTTTAGCTGAATAAGGTCAGCCCTGTTGAATGATTCTCCCTTTTCCCAAACAGCTTCGCCTGATTAAACTAATATGTCACCAAGGCAATCTTTCTCCCCTTGTAATCAGAAACACACTCTCGCTGTCGCTCTCTGTGGGTTTCTCACTCGCTGGTGTTATTTTGGCTATTTTCCCTCCATCTGTCTTGATGTCTTCTTCCAATTTTTATGTTCTGCGCCCTTATGCCTTTCTTCACTCTTTTCCTTGGTGGCTTCTTCTTGCCCCTCCTCTCTTCTCTTCTGCAGTCCCCTGTATGCTTCTCTCTCTTAGTGTATCTAATAACTAACAGTCTTAACTTGTTAAATTCAGTTAGTTTATTTAATTACTTTAGGACATACTAGCCGTCTACTCCCTAATGCTATCTCTTTGCCAACCAGGACCTCTTTCTTTTCCTGCTACTTTAAAAGATTTATCTTTCATTGGGATGTTGCAGTAGGGCATACATACACTGACATGCATCTTTACAATACATACATGAGTATAGTAGAGGACACACACAGTCATATATGCCCACTGTATATTCATGCCTACAGTATACTCATGAATGAAAGCTGTCTCTCTCTCACACAGACAAATACAGTAAAGCACATTATAAGCCTTCTTTGAGTCTTTTGTAATGAATTTAGAGGAATTGCGAAAAACCATGATAGGAGCACTATAAATTATTCAAAACAAGGTAGACTGACTGAATGACTCAAATGTCTTAATGTTTCTAGGAGTTTCTAGGAGACGTGTTGTACGTAAGCGTGTCTTGTTCCCTGTTTAACCTCACTCTTATCAACTCTCCTTATCTTGCTTTGATTTCTACTGCTCTTTGATTTCTTTTTAATGACAGGATCTGATCATTTATTTCCAGCTCAACCTTTGGCCACAGTAACATAAGGATAGAGCGGGGACAGTTATAAAGGTGAAATAAAAAAAAATGGAGGAAGGGAAATATAGGCATAGAAATGCAGGAAAGAGTAGAAGTTATAAAATATATATGGGTGCCACTTCATTTCTGTGCTTCCAGCTCTGTCCTCCGTGGTGCTCCTCCCTTGAGCCAAAGCCATTTTAAAGCTCTCTACCACTTCACCAGTGCTGCTGATGACTTGTCACCCCCTCTTCCCCCAACAAGATGAAGGCTTGTCAGACAGACATCATGCAGCAAAGCCCCTGAATCCAATCTCTGCTGGAAAGCTCCTTCCTCTCAAGGCACCCTTTCCACATTCAATAACCAGCACCTGGAGGACAGCTTTGCTTGGTGGGAACTGACAAGTGAACAATTCCTGATTGCAATGTGCTGAAGGAATATTAGTCCAGAAATACCAGCAGGTCTTTGATGCTCCCTGGCTTTCATAAAGGTGATAGTATTTTTTAAGTGCATGTTCCCATCATAACTTGAGCAGATGACTTTTAACAATGACCTTCAAGACTTGATCATGTCACCACATGTATCGTCCCTCTCCAGCTGCTCCAGGGCCCCACATATGAAGGTTTAACAAGCAGGAAAGTACATTGTATCATCCAAGTATGGGCTTCTTTTCTGCAATTAGTTGGGACCAACCTAACTCCGGTGGTACATCTGGTATTAACATGTGATCTGTATCTAAATACATTATCTGGATCATTTACATTAATTGATTTTAATATCTTATCTGACATCTCGATTGTGATCTGGTCAACAGGAAAGGAGGGAGAGAGATTCCCGTCCGGATTGCAACCATGGATGTTACAATTCATGGTCGCCGTTTTTACCCCTAAGCCACGGGGGCTCCCTGGCGTCATCCATTTTTAAATAACCATTTAGCTAGTAGCTGATAGCTACTACCTGTAGCTTTACCTCCGGAGGTGGTCTGGCATTCTGATTGCAATGTGTTCTGTGTGAATTTACTCCTTGAATGAACATATATTTTTCTTATTCGGATAAGATATCCAGATACATATCACATGTTATTACCAGGTGTTAATGGTGTAAATGCAGCTAAGAAGCATTCAACACAGATTCAAATCCGATTGCTTAAACCACATTGCGAAGTGGTATTGGACACATTCTAAGCAAATGTTGAAAATGCATCTACAGTATCTCTGCAAGACACATACGTAAGCTTTACTCCTCCCAACTGTAACTACTTCAGAATGTGGTAGTTACGACAAGACACTTAGAGCGTCTGTCCAGGTGAAAATGGAGCTCAACAGGAATGTAGGATTTCTGTATGAACACAAACGATCATACAGAAGACGCACTGAGCAGTTGTAGCACTTATCTGATCTGTGATTATTGCAATAATTGCTGATTTTGTATTCACATCATTTTTTGATTTCATTACCTTTTAATTTGGACTTTGACCCTGTGCATCTGCAGTGCCAACTATATGCTTTATAAGCACAGCAATTCAAGAGGTTCTTGAACTAAGGGTGGTGTTTAATCAAAAATATGAGAAGTAGATGTGCAGGGCGGACTGAAGTGGCTGCTTGCCAGCTGACTGGCAGTCTCCATTTGTCTGCGCCGACATAAAAAGTGTGCCTTGTTCTTACTCTCCTTTTTTCTTCTTCTTCCTCTGTGCTCTCCACCTTCCCACAGGATGTGGGACATGGGGCCGGTCGACTAGATAGTGTATTGACCGACTGTCAGAATAACAGAACGCCCACAGGTTAATGGGCAGTCGGAGAGAGTACACAGCTGTCCTTCCCTCCCTGGCTGGCACCGCTACTGCCAATCTGATTTAAAAGACTGGTCAGAGCTCACAGTAAATGTGTGGTCAAGCTTGCCTTTGTGCAACAACAGAATAGGCCATGGTGGTCAATGCTGTAATTTAGGCGAGTGACAAAGGAGAGGAGGGGGAGTGAACCAGAGGAGGAGGAGATGAGCAAGGTTTACCTTTCCTATTGTTCCAGTATGACACAGCATAAATCGCCAAGGCATAAAACCAGTAATGCAATAATCTGTTTTTGTCAAATATTCGCAATAAACAATAAATAATGTTGACTTTTGTATGTGAGGGAGATTCTTTTATCACCTGATAAAGGAATATGATAGAGGGAGAGCGAAGCAGGAGCTGCTGGGGACAAACGCCCTTGAAACACTATCACCGACTGCAAGCCTTGGAAAAATATAGAAACCACACACACACACACACACACACACACACACATACACAGAGTACCTGAAGTGGACTGTAGTTTTGCCAAAATTTGTAATTACCTCAGGAATATCAGTCTCCTTGTATTGGCAACTCCAACTGGGGAAACAGTGGGGAGGGAGGGGAGGGTGGAGAAAGAAAGAGGAAGGAGATGTGGGTTGTTGGATAAATGCGAAGAGGAAAGAGAAAAGGAGGGACAAAGAAATGCGAAGAGGACGGGGAAGTTGTAAACAGAGGGATAAAGACAGATTCGGGGATAAGAGCTGGCCAATAAAGGATTCCACAGAACAGCTAAAGCTCACTGAGAGCTTCAGCGTCTTGATTTGATGGACAGAAAACACACAGAACCCCGTTTGTAGAATGAGTCATCCCACAATTTTCACTCAAAATGAATAATTATGTTGGTCCGTAAGTGCTGGATGTGTAAATAAGCCGCTGTTTGCTAAGAAGTTGGCCATATCAACTTAAGAGGTGATGATATGTCAATGTTGTGTTGAAAACGTGTTTCCTCTGCTCCCAAATGCCCAAAAAATCCGTTATTGCAGGTTTAACTCAGTATTGTTTGCATCACTTTCTAATAAAACACCATTTATAAAGGGTTTATAAGTTTTAATCATTGGCTTTAATTAAAGTAAAAAAATAATTTAGTGAAGCTTTACATCTCAGTTTTAAGCCATTAATAAAAACAATGTTTGGGTTGTCAGGTTTTTGGATCCCTTTGGATTGGACCATTTGATTACTTTGACTAAAATCCATAAATTAACAACTTATTAACATTTACAACTGCAAGAGTTTATTAACATGTATAACAACATTATTGATTAATAGAAAGGATAAACACCAGCCAAAGGGATTTTCATAACCTGGCAACCCAAAAATGTGTCTTATAAATGGTTTATAACTGATTATTGAAAGCATTAGTAAATTATGTTTTAACATTACTACAATAAAAGTTACAACTTATAAACCCTTTACAAGGGGTTATTAGAAAGTGGTACTGTATTATCATTACATGTATTAGCAAAACTGCCCACCCCTGTAAGTGGGTTGTGTAAAAGTGTTTACATAACTATATATGTGATTCTATTAAGATAAAACACAGCAGAGAAAGATATGCAGAGGCTGGGACTACAATGAGAAACCATACAGCCTCCATCTAACAATGCAGTGTCTAATTCCCTTATGCACTGTGACACTTTGTTTCTGTAGAAGAAAAAAATACATCAAAATGACAACAGAGCGCTCTGCCTGAGGATTAAGTGGCCAACACAGTCTTAAAGTCTTGTGACTCTGATGCCTGCCGGCGTTAAAGACAGGCTCACTAAATCAGAAGCATGTTCTGAAAATAGACAAAGAGTGGCATCTTTGCCAGGGGGAATCACTTAAAACTCTTCGACATCATTATACACGTATAGCCTTATTTCCCTGAAGCGCTTGCATCATAGTGTAGATGCTGCCACTTTAGAGCAGTATCCAGCTGATTCCCCTTGGTGAGTGCTAACCTTGAGGCAGTCCCCTTGACTGACATATCTGCATTCATAGCACACAGTCCCTTCCTGCTGCATGCCATCTCACTGCCAAAAATGTTTTTATGTGTATTTTGACCAGTCAGCAGTCTGTTTTTGTGGTGACAGAAAGCTTTCACACAACCAGTAATCAAATGGTAAGTAGTGTGTTTGTGTGTGTGTCTGTTTGCTATAATGATGTCCTATAAGTAAGGAAAAGTTCATTAAAAATGATCTGGCAACACAAATACATACCTGTCTTTCTCCTTCTCTCCCTTATCAAACATGCTTGCACATACACACACACACACACACACACACTCTACACAAACACACACAGTGTGATTTCTTCTTTAAGCTCTATATGGAGGAAAATCCATAGAAAGGAAACCATATTTAATAATGTTAGACCATGAAAAGATAAAGTCTTTGTGGACGCACTGAACTTTCAACAGTAAGGGTTCCAACAATGTGTTCCTATGGCTTTCACATAGTTACTGATCTATATGGTATATGGTATGGGATCTATATATTTGCATAGGGTCATTTTAAAGGAGGGGTGATTTAGATGCTGCCAAATAGAGTCATGGTTGCACTGCTTGACAGTAAGAATGGAAAATTTACTCAATCAATAAAGTGTTTTATATACACAAGGGCATGCATACACACATGCATGTATAAAAGCGCGCACACACACACACACACACACACACACACACACACACATTTTTCCATGTCTGGCTATTATTTCAGCAGTCTACATGCAATTGCTCATGAGTTGATTACTCGTCAAGTGTAGACAAGCAAGAATTCAGCGCAGCGTTTCAATTTAGTTTAAATTGAATGTGTCCATTGTGTGCCAGCTCAGAGAGAGCTCAGGCTGACTTTACACAATGACACACTCCAACTTCAGCAAAATAAGTGAAATAAAATACGTAGGTACCTACACAGTGGCAGCCTTCTCATTTATTGGAAAGCAGCATCACAAGAAAAAAAAACTAATTTAAAACAGTTATAATGTCGTTTCTTTAATGTGAGTGTCAGTGTTTTGGAATGGAAATGACTCTCTAACTCTGTTCAGGTGTCTATTGCTAAGAAGTTGTGGCTGAGTGATTTTTAAAGCTGCTCTGGTCAAAAAGTTTATATTAACAATGGATCAAATGACTATGTGTAATATGAAAGAGGCCGTTTGAAGTGACAAATCCACACAGGATTATGACCTCAGCTCTATAGAGTGTTTTAACTTACTGTTTTGATTTTACATCATCATCAGTGCACTGGCATCAGTCAGAGAATGACGCTGTTTATCTTAACTTCATTTTACACTTTACAGGTTTTTTCCTCATAACACAGATGAGTATGAAAAGGAATCAAAATAACATCATTCTTCTGCCGTGGATATCAAGGCTGTTATTATAAGAAATCTCTATTTGTGTTTGAAAATGTGTGGGCAGGCTACCTCCTCTAGATTCTTCAGTGCAGCAATAAAAGGAAAGTGGAGAAAGAATTGTGGCTGCATGCACAAAAATAACCAAAACTGGATCACGTTAAGAGTGCACTTTATCAAGCTACGCACAGTGGTCCATTATAAAGATCTATCTATTGTCTCAGGGTAAACAGCATGGTCTACAATCATTTGAACCCCTCTCATAATAAAGAATACGATGGCCAAGGATAAGTCTGTCATGACCATAGATCAGTGCTGTGAGGGGATTGAAACATGTGACTCCAGCTTTCAGCACAGACATCTTTGAGAGTTTTCCTATACTCAGATTTTCTCTAATTTATTCCTTTTTTCTCTTTTTCTATACTTACTTACTTCTGTTCTTATAGTGTCCTGCTAATCTACCAGTTTCTGCTTGTCAGCATCAATCAAGACACTTTTGAGGTGAAAAGTGTCCATGTGTTGCTTGTCCAGAATCTGAGATACAAATTGTACTGTAATACATGTAGTCGTGTTATCTCCAACAGTAATTGCTCTCATGTCATTATACCATCAACAGTGGCAATACCACAAAAAAAGCATCGTCTTCAGTGGCATGTTAAAGTGACTGATGTTAGAACTGAAGAAAGTACATGTTGATAATAGTAATGACAACATTATTATGCTAAATAGTATGTTGAAATTATAATTTAGATCCAAGCACAGCACAAGAGCTTCTGCATGTCAACAATTTCTCCTTGCTAACTTTCAATTTCCAGCAATATGCTGTCCTTCCCATGCAAGAACAGGTATATGAACCCCAGAGAGGAAGCTGAGAGGTAAAACATCTGTTGATGAGATGCCACACTGTCACATCCTGTTCATTAAAAAGAGATCAAAACACATTTGAACTCCTCATCTCTTCATTGCTTGTGAACATTTCTGAAGTGACATGATTAAACCAACCATCTCAAATTTTTTCTTATGCATTTAACTACTCTTTCAGAAAATACAAACATGGGTGCATTCATTATAGATGCTTATTTTGGAGGATTGGGTGTTGGCAAGTGAAAGTCAAACTATGATTCCAAAACACATTCAAGGCCATGTCTTTATTACCATAATCAAACATTTCAAAAAGCTAATTCAGGAGGCATGCTTGTGGAGTGTGTTTGTGGATATGCCAGTAAACATCTGGGTTTGATTACCAGCTCATACTGTAATCACACTTCAATCTCCTCTTCTGCCCTGTGTTCTTGTCTAATTTCAATATGCTGCTTGGAAAACTGGTGAATTGCGGTCGAAAGCTAATCTTCATTTACACATTCATGAGAAACCTGATTCTCATAGTTAATATCTCACTTGATGGTTTTAGACACAATATTCTGTCTTGCTCTACTGGGTGTACACACCAGATATCTCGACCTAAGCTGCTCTTTGAATTGAAAATGTAACTTTAAGCCACGCTAGAGGCATGGTTCTAGGGATGGGGATGTCGGTCTGTAGGTCGGTCAGACATTTTTGGCTTTCTTTGAAATGTCTTGACAACAATCGGATGGATTGCCATGAAATTTGGTCCAGATATGCATGGTGCCCGGAGGATGAATCTAATGAAGGAACCTAATGACTTTGGTGATCCCCTGAATTTTCTCCTAGTGCCACCATGAAGTTCACATTTGTGGTATTAAATATTAATGAAATATCTCAATAACTGTTGGATGGATTGTCATGGAATTAGGTTCACACAGTTATGCCCCCTTCAGAATGAACTGTAATCACTTTGGTGATGATGTATCACTTTGGACTTTTCATCTAGCACCATCATGATGTCAATGATTATATACTTTGAAAATTAATGACATTCCTATCAGGTTCAGCTGTACTTTATGTTTAGTGCAAACATTAGCATGCTAACATGCTAAACTAAGATTATGATCATGGTAAACCTCACACCTTCTTAGCATCAGCATTGTCATTACTGATGTTAGCATTTAGCTCAAAGCACTACTGTTTATACTGTAAGTACAGCCTCACCGAGCCACTGGCGTGTCTGACAGACATTAGGTGGTCGCATACTGCACAGCATATTGTACATTATAATGTACTGTAAATTTCTGATGCAATATCTTCTATTCACTCACTTAGTCAGAGAGCGACAATCTGTTATTCTCCAAGTTTACAACAATTCATAAAGAGCTGAATTGTTGAAAATGCTTTCTTTGTTGACTTGTTTGTCATGTTTTTTTCTTTTTATGCCCAAACATGCCAAGAGCACATATCACAGATTATTTTATCTCAACAACTTTTGGTTCTCCCTCCCATATGGATCACTATGAATAATAGCAGAGTGAGCTGGCGGCTTCATAAAGAACAACCTGTTCTCATTCACGTGGGTGGTCAAATATGCACAATGACATTCTACTGAAATTATCTGTGTCCAGGAGAAAATATATTCTAAAGGTTCGCTGCAAATTTAACATCAGATGAGGTCAGAGCAAAGAGCTCTTTGTATCCAGGGAACTTTGTATTGGTGGTTGGTCAGCCCCTGTATTGAACCTATGAACTTGCATATGAACATACAGCATTAGCCTTACATAACCTTTTTGCTAGTGTATTTGTGCAAATTACAGCTGATTTATTGAATATCTTCCGTTCATGCATCATCATCTCTTTTTTCATTTCTTTCCCTTGATTGAAAACCAATTTTCTTAATCAGCCTCTTACCACGAGCAATGGATTCCTATGTAAACACAACATATTCTGCAAAGTTGTTTTTAGTTTTTTCACATAAGCACTTTCAGTATTTCTGTTTTTGTCTGTGCTCTACTCACTGGTTTGAAGGGGTGGGGCTGAGGTGGGGAAAAAAAAAAACTATTTCCATGCCCCAATCAGAACTTGATTGTTGCTTATACAGCCATGACTATTTAATGTTAAAGAAAAATACTTTGTTTTCAGAGGCTTTAAGATTTAGAGCCAAGTTTTGGGGAGATTTAAAGTAGTCTTAGTAAGGTGTTTGGCCGCTGTCTGGAACTCTACTGAAGTTATTCGATCATTTTGTGTTTTGATGACACACATCATTCACCAATTGTTCAATTGAGTGACTGTAAAGGCCGTAGCGTATGATTCACATCATTTTCATCTATCACCAGACAAGAACGTTTTGATATTGAATGATTTTATGATGATTCAATGACAACTACGTTCTGCAATATGTGTGCAGGGCAACTACGGTATGGTTAAGGTTAGAGAGAAACAGTGGTTATGGCAAATAAGTTATGGTTAAGGCACAGTACGATTAGGTGTAGGCCACAATGAAATCATTAGTTGCTGGTTTGTGATTGCCGGTCTCCTGCATGAAAGTCTGACACGCTACCTGCCCATCCACCACCCTGACGTCCACACCCTCATGTGCTGCCTCGCTACATAAAGGGCAAACTGCTAACTACGTTGGTGCCAAGCATTTCCATTGAGGTGCTGACTCTTACTATCTATCTATCTTTTCTCTATTAGACAGTCAAAACAGATGGAGTATTTCTTTCACTCCTATTGCATGCACCATACTGCTGTGATTCAGCGCCTGAGGCTGTGCTTGCTCCACAATGACAGAAACACCATGGAAAAGTTGCCTCGAGAAAAGGACTTTTAGACAGTTCATACACACACCCTGAGATACTTAACCCTGCCACTTTCTATCTGTCTTCTCTGTCCTTCACTCCATTACTTTATCTCCATCTCATAGATTGAAGCGTGGGATAAGCATTTCAATCCACTCCTCTTCCATCCTAGATGCCTCTCACTCCTTTCTGCCTAAATTCCCTGTTCATATCTCGACATAACTTGATTTGCTATCCATCTCCACCTACAGAAGTTAAGAGGACCATTTTTCTCCGTCGCTCTATTCCACTGTCCCTTAAGTACCGCAGGCTAATACTGGGAGAAGGATGATCCCTCTGTCTCTGTGCAATCCCCTGCCTTTCTTGCCATCTCTGCGTTTGAGCAAATTCACTTGCACTGGTGTCTCTCTTTCTGTATGAGACCTTATAGGGATTGCCTTTCACTTTCCTATTACTCTCCCCTTTCAGTCAATCCCTCCACCTCTTTCTCCCACACTTTCCATCCTTTGGCCTTCCCATATCATATGCTCTGGTGGTCTATGCCCATTGATAACACTTGACGGATAAGGGAGGAATAAATATATGCCAAATGCCGACCTCTCTGCTTTGCCCCTTTCCTTGCATTAAGTCCTGTCTCTCATCCCAGCTTATCACTCGCTCCGGTGGTCCATACTGTAGGACCAAAGGGACAGATGTGATAATGTTGCAAGCCGCTGATGTGTGTGTGTGAGCTACTCAGGTGAGCTCAGGCCATAAATTAACAAATCAGGATGCAGACGGAGCGAGGAAGCAGCTCATTCTGATCCAGGGTTTCTGCTAGAGCATGGTTAACCCTGTGATTTATGGCTGTGTGCGCATGTGTGTGTCTGATGAGGATGGAGTGGACAGGGATGGCCATGCATGTGTGTATGCTGTGAGTGGCTCGATGCTAAGTACAGAGATGGTTGATGTACTTTTCATTGATTGACAGGGACAGCGAGGGGAGGGTGGGAGTCTGATAGCGGTGTTATAACCACACTGAGTCCTAACCAGCTCTATGTCTCTCTCACCTCTCCCCTTATTCATCACTCAGAAAACAACCTTTCCCCCTTAAAAAAAAAAAAAAAAAAAATCATCTCACTTTCTCTGCCCTCGCCTTCGCTCTCTTTTGCTGCTCAGCAGCCTGAACTTTGGGTGAATAAAAAGCAGCTCTGTATCAGCTAAGCACATTTGCACTAAGCAAGTGTGATATCACTAGTAGACATGCTCTCACATACTTACTATATTTTACTTACAAACACTTCTCTGAATGTAGTCTTACCTAATGTGACGGAGGGTGGAGGCCAGGAAAAAAAGAGAGTGGGAAAGTAAAATAGAGATGTTTGTACTTTAATGGTGTAAAGAGGAGAGAGAAGCCTGGGAGACAAGAATGAACCAGGACAGAATGAGATGGAGAGATAGAGAGATGTGGGTGGATGTTGGCGAAAAGACAATAGTAACTACATTAGAAGCCCCGCAGCCCTAGGCACTGGCAATATTGCATTTCCTGCTGAGAAAAACAACATGAAAACAAGTCCGCGCAGGAGAGGGAATTCACAGCTCTGCCGATACAGAGCTGCTATTCACCGTTAACAGATCAAGACAAACATGCAGCCAAGCACACACCCACGAGTATGCAAACACATGGTTGCATGTGCAGAAACAGAGACAGACCAACACTCACACTGTTTACAGAAACTAAATGTGCAAATCCCATATTTTTAAGGTTTCCACACAAAAAAAGAAGTCTACAGCCATTCAACGGCTCTGTGAGGCTGTACTGATCATTTTAAAGAAAACTTTTGATCTATAGGTCACGGTGAAGTACATGTAAAAATTGTTCGGAGGGGGTGTCAAAGTAAACATAAAGAAATATAATAGTATCAGCAGTGGTAATTGTGTGCCCTCATTATTTGGTCAGTACCTCATACTGCGTTAAAGGATAGGGTCACATTTTTTCAAGTCAGTCTTAAAACAATACCTACATGCCCAGATGTACATTGAAACTGTTTTTGGTCACTGTAATTGTCCCTTCTCTCTATACTGGCTGTAAAGAGATCCCATCTTAATGTAAATCCTTCCAATGTAACTGATGGGGGGAAAATCCAATCTTTGTTTGTTTTTTAAAATTTGTTCTAACTTCAGCAGAAGAATATGAGGCTTCAGATGTTAGACAAGTCAAGTGGGTATCTTCCAAAGTTATAGTGCTTTTAGTAAATAATTCAGTCTTTGTGTTTCCTTTTAGAGCTGCAGCATGGAGACAAATTTGGAATTTGGTAGTAAAAAGACGGTAAATTTGATCGATATCCCCTTAATCTCAGATTGTGTTCAGCTGAACTTTAGTGCATAGTTTTATACCGAACAGGGACTGTGGATTTTGTCCCCAATTACTTACATTAGAATCACATAAATAGGGGTTCTCTTTATAGCCAGTATGGACAGGACATTTACAGCAACCAATGTACACATGTTACAATGTACATGGGCATGTGAAAGTTGTTTTATGACAGATGTTTCCAGAGAAATGTGAATCTACCTTTAAAATTCAAAACTGCAGGGCAATGATGTACCACAGAACAGTTTCAAGACTGACTATTGATCCATTTGTGGAGCTGTCATCAGTGATCAAGGCTGCTTGAGATGTCACTTCTGAGGGAAGGATGTCTCATTTCCAAAAATAAAAGTGTTTACTCAGTTCTCCTTCTCTGCATTTCTTCCTTGCACTTTAAATTGGAGTGACTAAGAAGCAAGTGAGATAAATGAGGAGACATTTGGGGAAATTGGCACATAGGATGAACAAATGGACACCTCAACCAAACCAACCACATCTTGTTAATGCCAATACTAACATGTGAATTAGCACTAAACCTAAAATACAGCTGAGACTCATCGGATTGTCATTAGTTTTGCAAGCATTTGGTCATAAATGAAAATATTGGACAAGATGAAGTTTTGACCTGCGGATGACAACAGATGAAGGTCAGGTCATTCAAATAGTCAATCATCCAGTGGTGGACAGATCGACGGACGCTGCATTGCAGAACATCAGTCATTATTACACCGTTAATGTCTTTAGCTTACGATGTTGAAATAGAAAACTGCAAAGGGAGTGAGATTGTCTATATACATGTCTTCTCTACACACATTTGTAAGTGTGAGAGTGGCTGTGCTGTAGAAGGCTGTGCATTTAATTAGCATGACCTTTAACTACTGATTGCACCCGTCTGTTTACATTGGCTGTCTTTGGACACTGGGGAAGACTGCTTTCATCCACCACAGTGTGTGGACATGTTTGTGTGTTTGGGAGCACATGTTTCTCATCACTTCATCTTAAGGAATTCATGAGGAAAGTAACTGCAAATGACCTTTATCATGTTAAGACTTAGGTGCCACAACGAGCAGCTCACATGATATAGTGTTCTTCTTCCCCCTATAGATTCAGACCCATGGGTATAATTATTCATTTGTTACTAAGGTATGTGTAACTGTAGTACATCGTGTGAACCAAAGGCACAGCCAGATATACAGCTGACTGCAAGTGCAACAACACAGCTGCAGTAAATTATACTCAATCAGATTTGTTAGGAAGATTTATGAGATTTTATTTTCAGACAGCAGAAAACACAGAGGAATATCTGGCAGACAGTTTTTTGGAAGCACTGCCTTCCAAAAATACTGATTTATGTACAACACTACACATTGTGTTCCATGCTTAATGATGCCTTTTGTGAAATATTTGAGAAATAACAGATAGATAGATGTATGATTATAGGCACAACGGCTACTGTCATAGGGGATCAAAACATGAGCATGCATCACAAGTTAAGAACTGCCCAGCTAACACACAGCTAATACAGGTGCAGTAATGAACATTTTAGCATCTCACAGCATCAGTGACCACTGTTGATCAATACCAGTGTCAATAATGACAATAAAGGTGCCGCAAGATCTGGCTTTCAAACCATTTTCCAACATGTGCTCTGTGTTGACACAAAACTGCCTGCCCACTGTAAATTCAGGACACTCCACTTCCCTCCCACTCACATTTTTGCAAAGCTTTTCCAAAAATGCACATAACAGCTTGTGTTATTGTTGTTACACTGCTTACAGTTATTGCTGTGGCATCAGATTAAGCAGCCAGAGAGCCAGACCATCAGCTTCGTCAGCAGCCCAAGAGGGTGGAGCTTCTCCCTGTACTCATTTGCTGGGAGACCTGGATGGACAGTTCAGGAAACACGTGGCTAAGTCAAGTCTCAGGTCCTACATGCTTATTACGTCTTTTGTCATCATTGCTAAAGCTGAACCTGTCTTGTGAGGACTGTCTGTATGAGTCCGTTGAGAGGAAGAGTAAAAAAGCTCTGGTCAGCAACTGCCACACGCAAGGCTGAAAGGCAAGGAGTTTTCCCACAGAGTTGAACAGTAAAAGTTGTGTGGGGTAATTAATCCACACACTCTAAAGGCTGAAACATGCTTCTCATGCGCTGCACCTGGGCGAAAATGCAAGGGGTCGTTTGGAGATGTACGTGTGGCTGTTTATTTTATACTTGGATGTACAACTTTTACAATGTTTCCTTTTTTTCTTCTCTGTTTGAACCCACCTCTCGGCAGGTTTTGCTTGGGAAGAAGTTTGCTGTATGTGTATCTTCACAAAAGCCTACTTTCAGCTGACGTGCGAATTCACAAAGAATGGATTACGGCCGCTGACAGCATCATGAATTGTGCATTACTTGCAACTGCAATCTGCCCTGTCTTAAGGTCTGATTCACAAAAGATATTGCGCTAATGATATCACAGCGCAAACACGCCCATAAAGTTTTGCAGCTGAGTGGAACTTGCCTTTGTTGTACGTTTGATTGCAATTATCCATGTGGCAAAGTAGGCTATAAATGGTGGCTTTGCGCCAAGAACACAATAGGCAGGACAATGGCAGAGAGACGGAGAAAACTGAAATTTTCAGATGGTGAGCTATAAAAACTTGATATACTTCTTCGAAATATCCGCTCACAAGCACGCCTGGCATGACGATGCCTTTGCCTGGCTACTGCTGCCATGAACCACTGGAAAGTCTGGGTGTGACATCCCTTAAATGAATGAAAACAAATGAATGAATAAATGCGCTTAAGTTACCACCAACTCTCCGAAGACGCTAATAATTTTCTCTCTAACTGCATGTGGCTATTAGCACTGGTGTTGTGAATTTGACTTTTTTTGCAATGAGGCTCATTTGCATAGAAAGGGGCCAATTTTGCATCAAATGTATGCATATTCTACCTAACTTAAATACGTGCAAATAGCACCGGAGACACTATTTGCTTGGCACCGTAGTTAGGGGTGCAATTCACCCCTTGTGGGTGCTTTGAGAATTACACAGCTTCTTTTTGTCTTATTTGTTCAGCTTTAGCACCCAAAAATGTCGCGCAATCCTTTTGTGAATTCGCCTGTCGGTGTTACAGGCATGAGGAGGAGCCCGTTCCAGCACTGAGGCGGTGGAAAAAGCCTTGAGATGGCTCCTAAGTAAAAGATGGCCGATTCATGGGAGAGCCATCACCACTACAACAGAAGCTAGAGGCTCAAAAAGACCATTTCCATACACAATCATAACAAAAGTAGTGGCTGTAGCCTACAATGATGAATACACTTTTCTGAGTCCTGCAGAACAAAGTTCTTTATCAAGCAGAAACGTCAAACAGTAGCTGGTCCCAGCTTCTCAGATGTGATATAATATGATATTTTATGGAGAAAACTATTCATCAATGAATTCAAAAAGCAAAAATAACAACAATTATGTATTCATCAATAACCAGAATAATCATAGTTGCAGCCCCATCTTCACAAGACATCTTGGGTTTCTGGATCTCTTCAGTTAGGTAGCTTACTCTTCCATATTATGAAAATCTGACTTTTCTTGTTGTGTCAGTTATATGTTGCCAGGGANAAGCTAGAGGCTCAAAAAGACCATTTCCATACACAATCATAACAAAAGTAGTGGCTGTAGCCTACAATGATGAATACACTTTTCTGAGCATCACAAACACCCCAAAATGACTCTTTGAGGTATTACATCCAATGAAATTCGCAAATACAAGAGCCATGTCACTATATTATTTTCATACCCTTCATGTGTGTAGTGAGCCGGCAGGAAGTCATCCGGCTAAGCCAGAGGAAGACTATAACGCGTAGAAATCCGAGAAAGTGCATGTGCCCAGAAAGCAACTTCACAGGAATAAGTGGGGAGCCATCTTGGAACATACAGTTATTCAGTTCTCTAAATACATACATGGTCACATAGGTGTGTTATCTCATTTTGTTTTTCATAGATAAGTTTAGTGCTGTTAAGATTAATCAACTGATTAGTATATCAACAGAACAGAATAGAACACAGCGGTACCTCATTGTCCTGCAGAACAAAGTTCTTTATCAAGCAGAAACGTCAAACAGTAGCTGGTCCCAGCTTCTCAGATGTGATATAATATGATATTTTATGGAGAAAACTATTCATCAATGAATTCAAAAAGCAAAAATAACAACAATTATGTATTCATCAATAACCAGAATAATCATAGTTGCAGCCCCATCTTCACAAGACATCTTGGGTTTCTGGATCTCTTCAGTTAGGTAGCTTACTCTTCCATATTATGAAAATCTGACTTTTCTTGTTGTGTCAGTTATATGTTGCCAGGGAACTGCAGTTCCCTGGCTGCAAAGACGGTTTGACAAATGGCATGATTCCCTTATGTCCCTTTAAACATTTTTAAGATGGGAGGTTAATTGGCAGATTCTAAGAAGATGTACTGCAGAGTGTAAGTCCAGTCCCTCCATTTGTAAGAGGAATTGATAAAAGAGCAGTGGTAGCAGAGGACTGAACCAAGACAGGATAGGAGGAGAGAGTAGCCCATTCAGCTAATCAATACCTCCCAAGTGTCGCTTCATAATCTTTTTCCACTCCACACATTTACATTGATTGCCTCACAAACACTAAGGAGTAATACACCCATGAGTGCCTGCTAGAACACACACACACACACACACACACACACAAAGACATCAGCGAGGGTTTTTTAATGCAAATGGTTCAGAGAGGAGTAGCACAATTATTGTTATTTCGCTCAGTGCGCTCTTCACCTGCGAGGTTGCATAACATCGACTGCTCATGGGGTGCAGGAGAGAAAAAAAAGCAACGATGCAGTACTCTTCCAATGAGAAGCTATCCATCTGGTCTCACACTGCTGAGGCATGTGTGGGAACAACACTGCAACGAAGGTGTTAATGTTCCATGTCACTGTCAGAGCTCCTCCATGGGAGCCATGAGAGGCACAAACTGACAGTACTTCATGTACAACAACAGAGCCGTCAGTGTGGCCAGCTGAAACAGATTCAATTCCAGAGAGCTTCTCAGGGCAATATACTGTATAGTGTGTGGGAATTATTAATTATGGTTAAAGGAAAAATCCACACTAAAATACTGTGACAAGACAATTTATAGTGATGTATTTCACAATTAGTCTATTTTGTTGCTAGTCAAACTGCACAGTAGATGATTTAAAGTCAGTGTCACCGAAACATTTCCAGCACACGTGGTAATTGGCAGTTGAAAGATCAGAGAGATATTTAAATAATGTTGCCACAATATAAAATGGGTCTCCACATTAGAAATGTAACTATAAACAAAAGGATTTATTAGGGAAAGAAAGTTCGAGAACATAAAACAAAAAGAATAAATGTCAGGATTTGGTGTCAGGCCTAAAGAGCAAGGACTTCTTTCTTGCTGCAACATTCAGCACTGACATTCAGAGACAATAAAAAACCAGTTGACTAGACAATAGTCTCAGTAGACTCAACATATTGTTATGCAACACAGCTCCAAGACATGTTTTGTTCTGAAGGATGTGTGTGTGCACTTCTTGCTTTCTCTCTTCTGGATCCTCACTTTCCTGCTCTTACTGTTGCTATTATTATTGCTCCCTGAACCTACATATTAAAAGCCAGCTGGATAGTCCAGACAGGCTCCCCAGGTTTTGCTGAAAGTCATTAGGAGATTGGTGACTTTAGTGAAAGTAAACAAGGCAGGGTGAAAGACGGTGGAAACAACAAAAATACATCACAAATCTTTCTCGCAAAACAACTCCTGGAATGCAGTACACGTCGCAGAATAACTATGCAGAGAAAGTATATGTTTTTAGCTGCGCTACAGGCATGGCTCTAAGATGGGAAAGTCAGTTGGATGGTCAGTGCACCACTTTGGTCCAGACTGAAATATCTTAGCAACAACTGGAAGGATTGCCATGATATTTTTTTACAGACATGCATGGCTCTCAGAGGATGAATCCTAGTGACTTTGATGATCCTCTGACTTTTCCTACCATGAGTTTGACATTTGTGGTTTTGAGTGAAATGTCTCTACAACTATTGAATGGATTGCCATGAAATATTCCCCTCAGGATGAATTATAATAACTTTGGTGATCCCTTAAATTTTCATCTAGCACCATCATCAGGTTTTTTTATTTTATTTTACATTTTCCCAATATTTACATTTATTACTAAATATATGCAACAAATTACATTACCATCAGCCTCAGCTGTATTTAGTGCTAATTAGCAAATGTTAACAAGTTATAAGGTATAATGTTGTAAATATTATACCTGCTTAACAAACACCATGTTAGCATTGTCATTTTGAGCATGTTACCATGCTGACGTTAGCATTTCGCTCAAAGCAAGTACAGCCTCACAGAGCCGCTAGCATGGCTGTAGGCTGTTGGTCTGTTTGTCATATTTTTCACAAATAATCACAGTATTTTTGCAAACATCTCAGCAGTTGTTTTGTCCCCAAAATGGTTTGCACTTGTTCAAATAGTGATGATATCCCCCTTATTACAACAGTATAACGTCTTCCAAAAAAGTTGTAAACATTCTTGTTAAGAAGTTAGGAAATGTATGTGCCACGATATACCAAGATATAGTATAAAATACTATATATACATACATAAAATCAAATCTACACATGCAGGAGATTCGTATACTAATATAGAATGGAAATAATAGAAATTAATTAAATGAATGAAGTGAAGAACATTTTCATGTTCTTGTTGTAAAGACCATGAACATAAAAATGAGCTTTTTTTTTTCTTTTACCTGTCTGTCTGACAAACAGCACAATGCACACACACACACAGACTCAGACAGACTTATCCTGATCCATACATGCGCACGCACACACACACACACACAGATGTGTGGGGCTGTAATTGGTTCGTGATACGGGACCTGGGTGAGCAGAGAACGATCAGTCTGGGGACGAACGGACCAGAAGCACAGAGTTTATAGGGCAGCAGATGGACCATTTCTACACCATTAAGGATCATAGAAGCAATAACCTAGCAAACAATCCCCACATCTAAAATATGGGCCTGTGTGTCTGTTTGTGCTGTTACCCACATGTATAAGTGTGTGTGTGTGTGTGTGTGTGTGTGTAAAAGAGGTTATTTTCCCCTTTCCATCGCCTTCATCTTAAATCCAAGAGTGGTTTTAAAAGCTTACAGCTTTCACAATGAAATTAACCAAAAAGAGACTTGCACTTCAGCTCTTTCTGACATTCAGGACATATAATGTCGCCCTATGAGCTCGTGTGAAATCCATTTTGCTTCAAAACAAAACAACAGAGCAAAAACAGATTTCAATCAACATCAAGCTTACTTTTAAGTTAAGGATAATTAAAGGGAGTTTTTGACCACTAGTAGCATCATGGAGCAATGTTTTTACGAGTGGGTCCCTGTTTTGTTTATATCGTGCAAGTGAGCGAGCAAACAGGTGATGCAATTCACATCCAGCTAATGGTTTCACGCTATTTTTCTGTCCGACAGTTGCTGGTGGTAATGCGCCAACTACGCAGTGAAGTGAAGCAACCATTGATGTAAACAATGAACAATTTCTGATGCATTCAAGCAATGTCAACAGAATGGGAAGAACAGGAAAACCAAATCCAACTTTTTAATCTTTACACATGGTACCCCCACTGCTAGTCTTGTAGTCACATCATTTAAGTAGCCTTGTTGCCACACATTTGTTGACACTTCTGCAGTTATTTTCACCAAGTGGGAGATATCGTCACTCCGGCTTGGAATTACAACTCGGAGGCTGACATTAACAACCTTTCAGACTCTGTTGCTTGTGATTAGGGTTCAAACGATATGACCCCAACATTAAAATATTTTTTAAAATGTTTTTTATGAAGTAGGAAATGCATTCAACACACTTGTTAGACCTCAAGGATACACACACTGAACGTAGAATGTTTGTTTACGAGTCCATGGGGCACCTTCAATATATACATCTGCTTACGCTGATGTACATGACAGCTGTTGTGAATTAATTACATGTAATGCTAATATGCCATATTAGTCATGTGGGACACAAAGATGGTAGCTGTCAATCATTTGCAGCCTCCATACAATGGCCATGTGTTGTTTGATATGACGACATGCAGTGATTCAGGGAATAGAGTGTAAATAAATAAACATAAGAACTGTCAGCTAATGAATTTAGCACAGAATTCAGACCATCTTGAAACTCTGTATTTATGCATTTACCTGATTCATAGTTAGTGTTGCACTTCACTTAACATGGAGTCACATCTGGTTTGTGCTTTGACGACCCTGAACACAAGGCTCATTAAAAAGGCATCTCACTCACTCACTCACTCTCACAGGTTTACCATGGTCAAAGAGGAAAACACTGTGATTTCAAGCAATACCACATCCTTTATAAAAGCCGTTATATTCACAGCAAGATAAATACCAGTATGCAACAGGCAAATAACCTTCCTAATTATGGCTTTACATCTGACTAACTGGCAGCTAGGCTATATGGGCACACGTGGTTGCTTTCTCTCACATAGAGCTTATAAGCCCTGTAAGCCATTGTTTTTTGTTATCAGTTATAGCTCATTTATATTTCTAATTGATAGGTATCAATTCTAACCCAATGTCAATTAGTGCTGACAGTGTACAACCAAGTGTTAGTGTGTGTAGCTGTTTGTGTGTATTTGTGAGGCAGTGTCTGTGTGTGTTTGTGTGTGTGAGGTTGGTTTTGATTTGAGTTTGATTTTGAAACCAGGATAAAGGCATGAGGAATAAAAATGAGTGCGCTCTGTGCACTCTATGTGTGAGGGGAAGGGTGTGTGCATGTGCATGTGGGTTTTGTATAATCTTCATTTCATTATGTGCAACTGCAATTGAATCTCCAGTGTCGGCAGCGGCAGGCTGTGACCGCTGTTGAACTCCGTGAGGAAGTCGAATGTTGGAAGTGTTTGTGTGTGTGTGTGTGTGTGTGTGTGTGTGTGTGTGCGTGCGTGCCCATTTTTCATCGTGCATGGTTACCCGGGGTTACAAGAATTGCGTTTAAGAAGAAAGATTAACATAGGGTCAGAGTATTTGCATGACTGCTGGCTACCAAAAGCCAAACAGCACTGATCTTGCCTATGTGGTCTTATGAATGTAGACTGTAAACTGGCTCTGCCCACCCACAGATCAATTTACATGTGATGTGAATAGTATTACAGTCAAGAATCACTTATAAAATGTATCGTGTACTGGTGGTGGTGCAGGGAATAGTGCAGCAGCCAAAACGCAACCCTTCCCAGATATTTCCAAGTTATTTTATAAAGATGTGCTGCAATAAACTTTATAGTCTTTCCACTTTCCCTTTAAGAGGAATGTTTCAAGCAAAACAATTTGAATCATATCTTAAGACAAAACTGTACAGCCCAGCTGGAACTGGTCCACGAGTGGCGTCTGAACCTTGGATATTGCTTTGGCATGGTCCTCTTTTCATTGCTCAGGAGCAGGGATCAAAGTTGTGAACCGGGCAAACTGAAAGCAAAATGAGAGCTTGTAGAGTTCCACCATCTATACAGCATTAGATAAAAGGCTGCATCATAAAACAACAAACTGGGAATGGAAGGTAAATCACCCATAGCTGTTATTTAATAGTCCAAACAGGTAGTTTTAAACAACAGATTAGATTTCCCTTCCAGAAAGCCAGGGAGTACACAACCTTTTGTTGGACCAAACTTTTTATCATTTGGACCTAAATGGTCATTTAACACCCTGAGGTCTAAGCCATTTTATCCCATCTTTGGTCCGCCTGGTCTTCTCGTGTAATAATGCTTGTATAACCTCAACCCTGTAATGCACAATCAAGTTATATACATATTTCTTTTCAGGACAACCTGGGCTATCAGAATATGTATGCTGCAGTGATGTCACATGAAAGTATAAATAGTTATATGACCAAAAAGACCAAAGAAAAAATAAAACGGAAATTGAATCTCACAGAAATCTATTCAAATCACACAAAGAACCATAATGAACAAGGTTTTTGGCTCTTGAAAAGTGTTCTCCCAGGTCTTGGCAACCAGGGGGAAAAGAAATAATCATTCTAACCAACACACATCAAAAACTATTCACATTTTTTACACAGTTTTTCCATCCGTCCTTCTTCCAAAAAGTTAGCTATGCCATGCCTAAAAGCAGTTCCTGTCTGCATGAGATCACACTCCTTACAGACACTCAGTTCGAGGCTGGATTACAAACCTTCTGTAAGAGGTACGATCGCAGAGCCCTCGTTGGAACTGCACAACGGCGTACTTCTCGGCAAAAAAACCGTAAGTCTCTAGCATGCAGCGTTCCGGAGATATTTAGTATGCCGTAAGATGCGTAGTTTGATGTCGTATACGACATCGCCGACCTGAACGAGTTAAAGATGCTTTAAAGCATTTATGGCCACTAGGGGGCAGAAAAACATCAACACAAGATGACAGATGTGCAGCTATAACATATTATCACCTCATGAAAATGTTATTGCTAACGTGTTAGCAAACAATTGATTACTTACACATCCAGCAGACCCAGAAAAACATTAGCATTCATTTGGAGTCATGTTTCTGGCCACCTGATGAAAGTCCAGTGTTCACTCTCCTTTTAGTTCTGTTTTGGTGTACACCAACTCTTGAGGGAAACATCTGGCTCTTTAGCTACTCAATGTTAGTGTTTTTTCACCAGCTAGTCGGTAACTTTGTCTGACTACTGTTTGGTGCTGGGCAGCTTGTGAACAGTTGCGTTTAATTGAAGCCTCTTGGCTGGAAATGGCTACCTATGGGGAATGATGAGATAGGTAAGACTCAGTGAAAGCAAAATATTGAGCTGTAAGAGGCTAAAATGCTCCACAGAGCTACAGAGTGATTTACCCTTTGTATCAAAAATATTGATACTTGCAGGTTTAACAGAGTATTTTTCCTGTAAGCTTACATCAGTTACCGTGGTGATGTACTGCCAAAAATGAGTGACCATTGCGAGACTGGGACTGCTGGGTTAAAGCTCACATTATAGCCTAGGGTGGACTTTCCCTTTAGGAGATGTTATAAAAGTTCTCTAATTGAGCAAAAATGTTTCAAATCTGCAGTGTCTCTGACCGATAACTCCAGGGGAAGACCATTTGAGCCAGAAGATATCCCCTCTGATGGAGACTGCAGATCCTCCTCTATAGTTTTCTGAGGCTTCTGATCCATAATGATTAGAGAGTAAAACATCATCACACATATCAACAGGAGTGCAACACTGCTTTCCCGACTCCCTGCAAGGGTTCAGCTGGTTATTGAATCAATCTTAACAGCAAGAACCAAAACACCAGAACATTTTCTGCTTTTCACTGAGAGTGAAATTGTAAATCACACATTTTGCTCTTGCGTTCACACAGAAATCAACGCCATTCAAAATGCTAAAATGAAATCTCCAGTTAGTCACCACTCACAGGTACAAACATTAACATGGTGCATTGTTCAAATGACTGAACATGATAGCAAATCACAATTACAAATCAGAGCGAAGAGGAAAACATTAGATCTCCTGCTTGGCACATGAATAACACTGCAGAGAGTGAAAGAGACAGAAGAATGGTAAGAGGAGCAGGATGGGGACACAAGGGAGAACAGCAGGAGTAAGAGTCAACACCTCGTGACATTATATGCCATTGTCCCCACTTTCAAACATCAAAACAAGTATTTATGCTGTAGTACTGCATAATGCTTGTTCATAACCACTAGAAGTGATTCAAAATTATTCAAATAAAATCCACACTATAAAACCCCCCCAACGTTTTCCTTTAAATACATTAAATTCCATTATTTTGAATGATTCCATTATATAATCTAGTTTGTCTAAACCTCCCAATTCTCCTCCCACCACACTGAGCTCAGCAAAATGAAATACAGTCAGGCCAAACTAAGCATGGACACACACACACCCTCACACACACACACACACACACACACACACACACACACACACACACACGTGAAAACATACTGTTGAGGGTGAAAAAAGAAGAAAGCTCCCCCTAAAAAAATGAAACCCAGGAATTTGCTTTGACACAACCTGTTTAACACTTGTCTCTCTCACTCTGGTATCATTTAACTGCATAATGTAAATTTTTACGCACACGCGCACACACACACACACAATCCATTATTCACAGTGGAGGGCAGTAGGCATGATTGGGCCGGGAGGCTGAGATGTCACTGCTCCAGCTGAAAAACCACAGTGACACCACATAGGCAAAGTCTATATTCAAATCAGCTGGCACTGTCACAGCCTGTCCACAGCGCAGGCTTAAAAGGGCTTAGAAGAAGCAGACAGTATGCAGATAGGGAGTATTTTCCAAACTTAAAGAAGATTCAACTGCTTTGATTTTCTATTGAATAAAGAATGCTTCCTGTGAGACGGGGAAAAAGGCAAGGTTAGCAAAGAACAGTGCACAAACATCCATATCCAGCAAAACACAAACACACACACTCGCAAATACACACACTGAAACACAACTGATCCCCAACTTTCACAGCTTGAAAGATGTTAAAGTCTTAGCTGCAAATGGAAAAAGTGGGGGAAAGAGAAAAGATACAGATGCAGGCAAGGAAAAAGACAGACAGGGTCGGACAAAATGGTTTCATCAGGCTATACCCAGCTTGTAAGATATAAGGGTAATAGCAACAAAAGACAGTGTGACAATGTGTCAAAATTATTTCTCCAGTTCATTTCACCAAACGTAAACATATTTACATCACAGTGAAAGACAAACTGCTGGGGAGAGACAGGAATGGGGCTTAGCGAAAGTTCATTCACTTTCCCTGACTTCTTCATTCATTGATACCCACAAGTATTTACTCCAAGGAGGAAGAGGCTGTAAGACAAAACTTTTGCCTTCAGATCGAAGGAATTGCCCTGCACTCACCCACTGAAAAAAGGATGTGATATCACGGGTCTGACGTAAGTAATGAAGGATTCATGAGCAGAGTGATAATGAATTGTAAACTATGAAGCCATGATGTCTATGTCTAAAGTCTATGAAAGCAATGATGCAGCTTGTAGTCTAACAGAGTAATATTGTAAAAAACGGGGTGATGGCACATCACTGGATTAATAATGCTTCACTGCTTCTATTAATCATTTTGCAGCTCAAAGTTAAACAAAGGTGAATTTTGACCTGCAAGTCTACCAGAGGACATGGCAGCAATCTCTGTTAATGTTCCATTAATTGAAGCCTGTGTGATGGATGAATTCATGAATGCTTTTCCTGTTTCACTGCAAGCTCCGGTCAGGTGCCTGTAGCAACATCAATAGAGGGTCTTATGTTTAGTTTAGTTTTTTTAATACAGTGCTATTTTTGACTTTTGACTTTGCTGTGCTATATAAGGCAACTTGGAGTGAGGCCTGTAATTTGGGGGTAGAGAAGGGTCAAGGTTCAAGCTGTTAAATAACAAGGACACGACCAGATATGAGAGAATTGTTGATTCTAGAGAGCACAAACGGACCAATAGAGCGCAATGACGTTTTTAAACAGAGATGTTGACATGTCAAGGGGTCTAGAAGTTTTCATGTTTGTGAGATCTTTGAGTGTTACTGAAAAAAACTAGCCTCCAGTCATAGAAAGGGACAAGACAAGGAGACGTTCACACCCTGCCTACCCTCTCACCTCCACACACCTTGTCAATTGCTGCATGAAGTGTCAGATTTAAAGCATACTGAGTGCCATAAACTCAACACGGGAGCTGCTGAAACCACCCACAATTTGCTGCTTGAGGGTGGATCAATTGCCTGATCAATTAAAATGCAGTTTACTGGTTGGTTTAATGGTTGTTGCAGTTAGCTGAAATTGATTGGTTCAGAAGTCTGTGATTAGAGTTTTATTTCGGCAGTAAAGCAATAAGCTGTAATTTACTTTCATTCTGATTAAATACACAACAGGTGTGATAGGTTTTCACTGGGATCGTCACTGAGTTCATTGATTCGAATTTTGCCTGCTGTGGCATCCACCTGTCCATTACGGCCTCAAATCCTGTTATGGAGATGCAAATTTGCTTCAAGCTCCTAAAGCTGATGTCAACATTTCACAATCACCTGCCCCACTGCCAGCAGCATCCAAACTCCATCTAGAAGCAAAGTGTTGCGAGTCATTTTGGTCAGAGGGTTGCGTTGCTGGACGATAATAGAGTTGTTAAGTGGGACGAGCTATCTCGGTGGCCCTAGGTTCCACAGTAAAATCTGTTTTTCCCATAGATAATGTTACGTGACTCACAGCTGCAGCACTTCTACAGCTTGGATCGGCACAAAACTCTCCCGGTTAAATCATCAGTACAAAAGAGGAACAACTGCGTTAGAAAATATCAGGTTCTTTGATAGAAAGTCAAAGGTACAAGCAGAGGTGCCGTAAATGGGGGGAAGGCTAGGATGACTCTAAGGGCCCTGGGCTGACAGGGGCCCTCAAAAAATACTACATGAACATATAACATTAATTATCTGAGGAAATTATTTAGGACCCCTAAATCAGAAATAAAATAAATTATGGTGTGTTTGTCTATTAATTTTTGCTAAAATCATCCAGGTAGCCTCCCATATCACACCCCTCAGTACAAACATGAAATGGTTCTGTCCTACCTGCACTCACCAGTCAGGAACGGTGGAAACCAGCTGACAGTCAGTCTCGGGCTGTGTGTGAAGTGCCCGCCTGGCGCTGTCTATACAGAATGTCAAACTCTGAACCAAAATCAGGGCGTCAGAAATGGAAAGACAGGCAGAAAAAGGCTGAAGGGGAGAACAAAGGGTGACAGTTTGCCCAATTTTTCTCCAAGAAAGGCAAGAGCCCATGAAAACCTACACAGACATGTCAGCATTTTGTTAATAATATGGGTACAAGCCTGCATATATAAATACTTCAAGGGAGAATTTAACTATGACTCCCAAGATGCATTTTGGCAAGAAGCATCCAATCACAGAGCTTAAACTTCTGTTATGAGTTAATGGCAGGTGGAAGCTAAAGAATATGCTGTTGAGAAAATTGAAAATACAATCTGCAGTTAAAAAAAAATTCACTTTTGAAGTCTGGATATAGTTTGGATGAATTTGGCAACTATGGCGCCGTGTTTTGTTCACAAATTCAACGATGAAGAGTTTCGAATTCACTACTAATTTGATTCGTACCTCTTCTTCGTTGTCCACCATGCCAAATTGACAGACAAAATGTGATTTCTCAGAAACAAAGGTATAAATAAAACTGGTGGTCATAACATAAACCTACAGTATTCTTAAATCACCCGAGAGAGTACAGTGTTTCTGTTAGGTAACACTGAGGATAATGAGGAACGAAAATTTGGAAATGGGAATACAGAATGAGAATACAGTAGGTTGGTCTGCAGTGACCAGTAAAGGCTACATGAGTGGTTTGATACCATCAGTAAAAAAACCTATTCTCTACTAAGATACTGAACATGTAACAACATTGTGATAATTGATTGAAGTTGCACACAGTCTAGAATACTCCTCAATAAAATCACTGATTAGACTTCCAGAGTCAAGAACATGCCATGCCATCAACAATCAATATTGTCACCTACAATATAGGTCTCCTTCATGTTACCACTTGTTATGATGGCTCCATTAGGTAACTTCTTACCATCTGCTCACAAATGCAGAAAAATAACATGGGTCCAAGTAGCAGTTCATCAGCAACATACGTATGGGCTGTACATGTGCACATACAGGCATATGTGTTTGGAAAATCCACAGAACCAACCACCCCCAGCCAACCCCCCCCGGATAGAATGGTTAAAAATAAGTGCAAGATGGGAAGTGAAATACGATTTGCCACTCAATTCCCAAAGTGTGATTAACACGTTTCAACCCTACTGCTAATTAACTGATTTAATGATTTCTACCACCCTACTGAATCTGATGGAGATCTAAGACACCCAGTCTTATACCCCACTTCACTCTTGCCTCTCCTTCTCATCTTGGTCTTCAGCTGGCTTTATAATTCCTCTGGTGCTTCTCCCTCTCTTGCCTCCTGTTTGCTGTTTCCAGCAGTCCTTTCTAATCTCTTTTCTTCATTACTCTGTTTCCCAAACGTTGCCCCTTTCCTCACTGGGCTGTTACAGGTTTCAGCTGTAAATGCTGAGCTCTCAGGTAGCAGAGGCTTCTGTAGTGGGATTATGCTAGAGAGCCAGGCATCTCGGTAAAACCCATAGCACTTGAAAAAAAAAGCCTTGTGGTTACCGAAGGGGGTGAAATGATCTATCGACCAGAGTATAGATGGAAGAGGTACTGTAATGCAAAAGGCTTAAGTGGGTTTACCTGCAGATGGTGTATTTCAGTGTGGTTCCATGTTTGATTTAATCTAATAGTGCTCCTATCGGGGTGGTTTACTTTATCAGCTGACAAGTTTGGCACTGCCAACCTCTGTGCTGGTTACAAGGGGGTGCCTTCAGGTGATTTACTACTGAATGTCTTGACTTGGATTCATTTTTATGTCCACATTAGGCAGTTTTTCTTCCAGGTAGCCTAAGGCTGAGGAGCATTGACTCACAGGATAATGTGTCCAGCATCTCCAGATTTATTTCAGTATAGTATTAGGCACACATGATGCATTTAACTCTTAGGTGTTTACTCCATCGGCAAACCAGAACTAATGATGACTTCTCACAGCCAATCCATCACTTTCTCCTGTCTCCTGGCCTCACGTTTGATTCCTATCAATTCATCTGTCCTCTCTCAGACAATCTGTGACCTCTTTGAGTGACACTTCACAGATGGTCATTTTTCACCAATGGCAAGTCAATCTGGTGTGCAGATCATGATGCAACAGCTAGTCAATTGATGTCCTATGTCTGGGGTGTCACGTTTTCAACACATTCCTCCTGTGCCTAACGCTTGGGTTGCTTGCAGATCTGCCACTTTGGCCCAACTGTCCCTCAGATGAAAAGAAATGACTTTGCCAGGCCAGACAGAGTGCACAGCCACTCATCTCAAGCAAGGCAGCGCTTATAATTGGACAGCAACCTTTCTCGGGACAGTTGCATAATCTAGAGTTGTGTCTCTGCACTGTAACAGTCTGTTGTGCTACAGCAGATACACAAAAGTTTTATGAGACTGCAAAGGCTTCATGGTGGCCATTCTGGGGTATCATTTTAGGAAAAGCTATTTGATTTGTGTTTACAAGCACATTTGTTAATTAAAGATGGAGTCCTTCATACTTCTTTGGGGAAGATACTGACCCTGAATAACACAGATGACATACTGGAGAAGACCTTGACTAAGACTGTTGTATTAGTCTGAAGTGAAATGCCAAAACATACTCAAAACCATAGATCATTTACACTTTTTACAGCCTCTCCCTACATCTGTTTCACTTATCTTTTATTCTCCATTAACCGTATGATTATTTTTGTGCTGAATATCAGCCACATTTTCAAAATAGCATGCCAAAACTCAATAAAGTGAAAATGTCTCTTTACTTTGAGCAGCCTTGTGCAGATTCATTTTGGAATTTGTGAGTTTTCTATTGACTACTATTGATAGAGCAACAATAAAATGTGAATTAAATTTAGTTTAAAAGACTTTCGAACGATAGAAATAAAACAATATCTTGGTAAAGATTATAAGAACTATTTTGGTTGGCTCTTATTTTATATTACAAAGTTCATTCATATGTTACACAATAGTAATAATAGTTATCATTGTATTGCATAATAATCTCAGCAAGAGATCAAAATATTATTGGACTATTGATTGTATTTTCTCCATTAAAAGAGTATGTACATGTTTAAAACTCAGCAGAAATGAATTCTTAGGAGCAGATTTTCAGAACCGGAAGATAATAAATCATCTAGAGACTTCAAATTCAAGATCTTACATTCACATGGTTGGTACCTTAAAGAATTCAGCCGTCATCCCAGTCTGTGTACGTCATTGTGCAGCTCCATTAAATATAATTTGAAAGTTCACATAGAGGGGATTTATCACAATAGAAATACAACCCACGGGTCTTTCTTTCCAAAGTTAAACCAGAAAAGCCAAGACATCGCTTACCTCTTATGTTATGCATCCTCCTTGACAGCCAGCTGCCTGTTTCACAGGGACAACTACACTAAGGTCACTGTGGACGTGCTGGCAAATCTCTGGAAGAAGCATGAGGCTGAGAAAGACCACAGTGTAAGATATAGCTCTGACCTAAAATATAGCTCCCTGTGGCTTTTTTAATCACCCTGCCTCTAGTAGTTCTGACAATCACACACACTATAAATTAAGAAGCATCTGAGAATGATTGAATGGTTTGGGTCAGCTGGAGAGACATGAGATTATTGAGACACATATTTTAGAAGAAGATATGGTGACATCGACAGCCCAACTTCATTTTTCATTGTGATAATTTAGGATTAAGGCTACAAAAAATGAAACTCTCCTGCATGTTAAAGCAATCTAAGAAATCCTTGTTTTCTTCCTACAAGGTAATTTGTCACAGAAAGGCAAGGTACTAGATAAGAAGCAAGCTCTGTTCTGTGAGGTGATGCTAGCAAGAGAGAATCTCCCCTGGGCTGGATGTTGCTCCCCTGAACTATTGGTTCTGGGCTCTGTAGTTGTATACCCAGGTAGGACTGCCATTTGTCACTGTCAACAGCTGGTACCATACCTCCCTTTATGGGGGGGCTATATGGAAACTATTGCACATTAGGGAGGGTGGGAAAATTAGAAGTGACTGTCGTTACTGATAACAGTTTTAATTTCTTTGGGGAATAGCCTTTGTTAGCATGTGGCTCACTTAGTATTCTGTGCTGCTATTGTACATCCATGCACACTATGTACAACTAAACGATAGGAGTTAATAAGCAGGAGGCATTATGTCTAGCTATTATGAGGAGCTGATTGTGTGATGAAGCACAATAACCAGAGTGGTGACTCTACTGGATTTCAATGGGCCACAACAGGCTGGTCATGTTACCTTGTGGTACCAGGTGTTATTACGTTTTTGAAGCTCTATTAGGTGAATCTTGTTAGGCTGATATTGTTTCTCTCTTCACTCTTTAATAGAAAGCTCCGGGCATCGCCTCCATTTTCAGTTCCACAAATGCTGCAGTGTAGTGCTTAAATAAAATTGCAGAAGACTGCAAACCAAAAACCGCTGTGTTATAAGCAGCCAACAAGGGCCACATTTTGTGCAACTGTAGTGACTGAACCAGAATAACAGAACAAAACAGCACAAAAAGGAGCATCATTTAGAATGTCACTAGTTTGAAAAGAGCAAAAAAAGTACAAAGCCTTGATTTAAAGGGATAAAAGTAATCAACACAGTCTCCTTGACACCCAAAAGCTTGCTTCTGGCTAGTACTGTAGCAGGAAGAGCCAACTTATTCCCTCAGAGCAGCGCACAATGTTGGAAACAACAAAAGGGCTCGGTAATAGCTGAGATTGCTCACTGGTGCCCCAATTATATGGACAGAGCTGTGGCCCTGGGACATGACTTAATGACCATAATAAGGCTTGTCTGTCTGTTCAAAATCAGCTTAGAGTGCATCCAAGCTGACCTACAGCATCACTCTAGCCTTAGTTCAATTTAAACAGGCAGCATAAGAAGGAGCTGGGTGTTTTGGGGATGGGTGGAGGGACAAGTTAGAAACTGTGTGCCATCCTGACTGTGTTTCCCAGACAGATGGACCATGACCCCCTGAGTCCTCCTCATTACACCTCATAGCCTTGATGGGGATCAATTTGGACTTGAGCATTTCTTGAGGCTGCGGCTGCTCTTTAATTCAGTATGGCTGAGCGCTCTGTGATTAATGACAGGTACTTAGCTGGGAGACGGGTCAATAAACGCACTGGTCCAGGAACTTAATACCAGGCTATATGCCAAAGGAGGAGACAGGCTTTCTCCAGGCGGCAGCACCACCCAGATCAGAGGGGGGGTCATGGGAGCAGGGAGCAGGGAGCAAAAAGGCAGACCAGAACGTTGTTTGTATGGCAAGTGTGCACGCACGCGTGTGTCCTAAAAACACAATGAATAAATAACTCCAAACAAGATAACCTGGGAGTCACAGTGATGGTAAATTCAGTCCTTTATTGCCTGTGATAAAGCCCATCCAGGGCATGAACCCACTTTAAGGTGTATACTCACTTATCATGCAAGCCTCATTCTATTGTGTATGCATTCACAATGCTTTCCCTGCAGATGATGTAGCGCCTTTGACATCCCTGAAAGCTGTTGTGCTCCCCAGCTCCATCAGAACATGACAACTGCACCTGTAATCCTGTAATCTTATCAACACAATTACCACAACACAAACACACAAAGTAATAATGACAGGAGAGTGCTGGGAACTGATAAAAGTTTTTACAGGTCACGCAGGCTCTGTGTGTGTTCATCGTACAGGGCGCATGTTAATCATGTACAGGAGTACTTATTCACCTGATGGCTGTGTAGATATAATATTGCATATCTAATGTTGTTCATATTTATGTGTGTGTTTACCTGTTTGTCCCTCCGGGGCTGGCTGTTACAACACTGACCTCCAGTGTGCGCACAGAAGAACAGAGCAGAGAGCGCGTTCTCCTTGGTGCGGGACTGTCAGTCTGTGCGTTTTGACAGCAATGTGTGACCTCCCCC
>LKNJ01005415.1:34570-47320 GCA_002120245.1 Maccullochella peelii
CCCCCCCCCCCCCCCCCCCCAACAGCTACTGCTGACTGTGTCCATTAAAATGGGCGCGAGCACGCTCTAATACTGAAATAGACCTTCAAAAGTCAAAGCAGGAGAGATTCACGGATCAGCTGCCTGATTTGTGACCGTTAGTTTGCACCGACATTGCAGATAAACACGAAGACACGCGTTAAACAAGTGATCCTCCAGCAGCAGCCTATACTGATGTTATTAAATAAACCCAAATAAATGATCAATTATAAAAAAAAAACAACACATTTTAATATCATATATTAAGCTTGCCAGTGTTTTCATCTCCTCCCCTCCAATAATCGCTCCCATACCTCCTCCGCGGCGGAGCTCAGCTAGTGTTTTTCTAATGTAAAAAAAAAAAAAAGACACGTGGTTGTTACAAACCTCTCTCAGGACACAGCGGGGAGGCGGAGGTGGAGAGATGCGGGCGCAGTCGGGATGGGAGAGGACGCGTTGAGGAGGGAGCCCGCTCTCTAACATGGACATTCTGCTGTTGAGCAGCCTGCACGTTTTGGAATAAGGACTTAAAAGACTTACTGCATATTGCGTTCTCCCTCTCTCTCTCTCTCTCTCTCTCCTTTTCTCTCTCCCTCTCTCTCTCTCTCCTTTTCTCTCTCCCTCTCTCTCTCTCTCTCTCTCTCTCTCTCTCTCTCTCTCATTTTCACCAAAGGGAGACTTGCATGCAGGATGTGGAAGATCGCAGGTGAGGAGAGAAGAAAAATGCCATTTGCTGTAGATTTCTGTAGTGAAATATGCGCTGAAGTCCTAATGGGATTTTTCTACGGATTATTTCCACATATTTAAATAGTTTAAAAAAGTCATACCTTGACTAAAACAAAAAGACTCAAAATGGATTTCTTTAATAGCTCGAGCCTGGAGGTCGGGATAGAGGCAGAAAATATCTCTTCTAATTCCACCTCTCAGAGCCAGTACACCCAGCTCGCTATCTGGGGTCTGGCCGGACTTGTCAGCTTTCTGATTTTGTTTACAATAGTCGGGAACGTCTTGGTTGTTATCGCCGTTTTAACAAGCAGAGCTCTGAAACCACCCCAGAATCTTTTTCTCGTCTCCCTGGCCAGTGCGGACATACTGGTGGCCACCCTGGTCATGCCCTTTTCTCTGGCAAATGAACTCATGGGCTACTGGTTTTTTGGCAGAATTTGGTGTGACATCTACCTGGCTCTGGACGTTTTATTCTGCACCTCTTCTATTGTTCACCTGTGCGCTATAAGTTTGGACAGGTACTGGTCAGTGACGCAGGCAGTAGAGTATAACTTAAAGAGAACCCCTAAAAGAGTTAAAGGGATGATTGTGGTGGTGTGGTTGATCTCAGCCGTCATCTCCTTCCCACCGCTGATATCAATGGACAGGAGCAGCAGTGAGGACAGTCCCCAGTGTATCCTGAATGATGAAACCTGGTACATCCTCTACTCCAGTATTGGCTCATTCTTTGCCCCCTGTGTCATCATGATCCTGGTCTATATTCAGATCTACCAAGTGGCAAAGACCAGGACCAGAACAATGTCAGAGAAGAAGAGGGATGTGGACTCGCCACAGGAGAATGGGATGGAAAAAGCCGAACCAGGCAGAGGAGGGTCATTAAAGTCCAACAGGGGCGGGAGCATGAAAGACCAGGAACGTGAGAACGGGCACTGCCAAGAGCAGGCAGTTCGATCCACTCTACCAAACGAGCCGAAACATCCACCGACAGACCACGATGACGACTTCGAAGATAGCAGCTCATCAGACGAGAAACCTAAAAAAAGTTCCAATTCCTCCAAACATCACCACGAGGACAGAAAAGAAAGGAAGTCCAGCCGGAAAAGCAGTTCTGCCTCTAAATACTCCAGTAGGAAGTCACGTGCCAGTTCCAAGTCTAGGGAGCTCTTCTCATCTCGCCGCAAACGCCGGAGCACCGTCAATCGGAAGAAAGTATCTGCCGCTCGGGAAAAGCGTTTCACCTTTGTCCTTGCCGTTGTTATGGGCGTTTTTGTCCTGTGCTGGTTCCCGTTCTTCTTCTCCTACAGCCTGTACGGAATCTGCCGGGAGCCGTGCAAGATCCCCGACACGCTGTTCAAGTTCTTTTTCTGGATTGGCTACTGTAACAGCTCGCTAAACCCAGTCATCTACACCATCTTCAACCAGGACTTCCGCAGAGCCTTCCAGAAGATCCTCTGTAAGTCATGGAAACGCTCTTTCTGAATGGTTCCTGCATGGATGCAAATTTGAACTGTTCTGAGCTGTAGAATAAAGTGCTGGCCTAGGGGGGGGGGGCTTTCACACCTTTACTTTCAGGGATTGCACTAGAAATGAAGGGATGGATCAAAGGATTGAACTAAGGAGCAGAAAAGGGTTTTAAAATACAAGGGTAAGCTCTCTGATAATATTCACAGAGGATGCTTTCATTAAATGTCATTCAGGCTGCTTTGGCTCATTCCCTCTCCTCATTGACTTCTTCTACCTTCATTTAAATACAATAAACTGACTTGTAACAGCTACTGTGATGCATGCACGCCACAGTGGCTGAACTTGCATGAACTTCACAGGAGGCGAAGGGTTTGAATCATGATGTGACCTCATTCACTGAATATAATGCGAAGGCCTTGACAATCTCCACACAGCTGTTGTTTGTGATGTTAAATAGTGATATCTATCTTCTCTCTCTGTGTCTCTTACTCCGTTTTTCTTTACCTTTCTATTACGTCACACTCTCAACACGAGGACCAATGGGACGAAGGGGCTCCTTGCTTACTGTTTCAGTAGCAAAACTGTTTCACAAAAAAAAAAAATACTCTAAAACTACAAAGTCTGCATATTTCTGCTTCAGTGTTCTGTGTGGTGCTCAAAAGTGTCTAAACTGGGAGCTGCAGTGGAAATGTTTTATCAGGACGTGTGTTTTTTGTGAACTTGTACATGTGGCTCGGACTCGGTCTGGATACGGAGGCAATTTCCTCTCCCAGGCATGCGTTTGCACCTTTCTCTGAGAAAATAGATGGAATACAGAAGTACAAGTACTACTGAGGCAGATGGGCACCCCCTGAGGCTCTCACTGTGTGTGTGTGTGTGTGTTTATGTGTGTGTGATACAGAAAGAGAGGACAAAGTGTATAACAAGTGAAACTGTGTTGAGATAAAGTGAGCCATAGAGTTTACCGCATCTTATCTCAACTCCAGTTAGCGATTGTCTGTGTGTGTGTGTGTGTGTGTGTGTGTGTGTGTGTGTGTGTGTGTGTGTGTTCGCGCGCGCGCGATTGTTTCTGGTCAAGTGTCTTTCTATCCTCCTCCATGCTATTTTCTGTCAGACGTCTTTTCTCTCCCTTACAGCCACAACAAGCACTTAGCCACAGTAACAACCAAACACCTTATTACTCTGTTTTAATGTCTGCTGCTTACACACACACACACACACACACACACACATTATTATTATATACATAAAAACATAAAAATGACTTATACTGACAGTATTTTCATCTTTACATTTCATGCATTTATAGCCAGAAGGGCTAATGCTTTCTTTTCCTCGTGTAAATAATTGAAGACGGTACAGTATTATTGTGTGGTGCCTCATAATCACACATGTATCAATATGGTGAAAATGTATTGTTTGTATTATGAACAACACTCTGAAAGATTTTCATGTTACACCAACCTCTGTCCTTTTCTAAAAGAACAAGTGTTTACTTCTCTGCTTTGAGCACATTCGAAAAGATCAAATAAAGAGATTACTTCAACTGTCATTTGAAAATTGCAAGAGTGCATGATTGCATTCTTCATTACTGTTAAAATTTTAATATTTTTTACTGTTTGTGCCACTGTTCTTTATTTATTACGTAGACGCTGTCACTGGTGTGACTCAGAACACATGACTAATGATCTTTTTGTATTGTGTCCATTTTAAGGTAGCCTCCTTGGCACGCTGCTGTTGTTCAGGCTCGAGAGCATCAGTGAACTCAAAGAATGTGATAAAAATGGAAATTATATCAACAGCATTCATCATAAAAAATTCCAGGTTCGGTTAGTGATTTGTAATAAATCCAACTTTAAGTGTTGCCTAATGCACATCTGGTGGACAGGTGAGTGGGAAACTGAAATCATGTGTTGAATTCACAATGTCAGCGCAAAGTTTATCAAAACTGCAAAGTTTCGTTCAGAGATATTTGTCAGGCTTCAAATTCACAATATGAAACAATTTCTTTATAGTGGCAAAACAGTAGTCATATGTAGGCAAGCACATGAGACAATTACACCAGTGATTTCCAACCAGGGGTACTTGTACCCTATGGGGTACTTTTACAGTTGGCAGGGGGTACAGTACATGGAGAGATTGTGGCGTAGCTAAGCTAATTAGAAATTATGATTTGGTAAAAATCTTGTGGTATATTTGTCACAATAACCAGTAACCTAGAATACAATAGAAAATGTGGACTGGTTGTTGGCTGGTTTTTATCTTCCTCCCCCTCTCCATTGTCTGAACTTCTTGTCTTGATAAATATCCCATACTTTGCATTACCCATCAAGTGTTTGCATATTGTATTTTATGCATCTCGACATATATTGTTAATCTCATTTTTTTTTAAATCAACTTTTGTAGTTGTTCCAGGTGTTTGTGAGTCCTTTTTGGTTGCTTTTTAAAAATAGTGTTTCATATTGAGAATATGATAACAGATGAACGTCTATGAACAAAACATTGCAGTTTCAATACAGTGCTGATGCTGACAGTGTGCAGGACTTGGATTTGACTGTACACACACACATTTGAACTGACTCTTTCGTAAATGAGGATCAAAACAGAAAATACTGAGATAACATTTCTAAGCTGCTTCCTAGACAGGCTGAACAAACAAAATGAGCCTTTTAAGTTTGCACACTAATGTGATCGAAGTCAGAATCAGAACAAAGACTGAGGCTTACAGGATCGCTAGTGTGATTCTTGCTCTCCCTGCACATTTCTTTCACATCACACAAAAAAGGGCTCAGAAAATCTTGCATTGTCTGCACTGAGTTTGATTTGGTTTACCAAAGATCTACGCTGTTATTTGACTGACATGGCAGAAACTCTTTTCTCCTGTTCAGAGACAGTACTGGCTCTCCCACTGTCTGAGACCCTGCAGCCAATCGTGGGTGTAAACAATATTTTTTCTTTTCTGCTAGTGCATCATTTATATATATATATACATATATATATATATATAACATTTGTACACTGTGTAGTACCCAGGAGTGCTTGTACAAAGCCTGATGAGTGGTTAGGAACAGACTGTGTGGTTGCATCAAATTAAATCAAACGCCCCAGTTTCACGTTTGTTTAACAATACAGAACATCATCCTTCTGAAATTCTGGCTTACTGCACCAGGCATGAGCAAGAACTGTGGTCGAGGGGTTAGCTACCTCAGCTTTTACTGATATGCTCTACGTGTAATTGTGCATTAATGTGTGTGCTGGAAAACACTACTCACCAGAGACCCTCCAATCCAATCAGAGGTCAGAGTTGGGTGAGAGTTTACCAGGAAGCCTGGATAATTTACGTTGACCGAGACAAGGTATATAACACCCCCCCTCCTCTCTCTGCCTGCTTCATGCTTATTTATTCATCCCCTGAAAACTGACTAGAGTCGCCTCCATGACCAAGTAGAATAGATTCTGTCATTGCTGCCCCTCCCTTGTCAAATTGTTTATGGCTTGCTGTGTCAGTGGGTCACATCCTCATGCTGGTGATTTGCTCCTGTGCTGCAGATCTGAAGCAGAACCCCCTCAAATCATCCTGAAAAATGCACAGATGTAGATGGACTCATGTTGTCCTTTTAACTCAGGTCTTTGAAGATGCTCCTGGGCTTAAGGGGAATATTTTGCTGCTCAGATCAGACAGGGCCGCTCCTTGAATAACAAATGATGAAAGGGAAAAAAATATATTGATGAACTGAGCTTCAACAGCATCATTCCAAGAATCTTTAAAGTCCTTAACTATGTTGCCTTCCACGACGATATCTTCAACTCAGCCTGACCTCACAAATCCCCTGTCTCCTCCGCATCCTTCATAACTCATTTCAGCAGATCTGCCTGAGCGCTCAGTGGGCGGGAAGTGGCAAATCAAGAAAGGCCAGATTGTAAAGTATTTCATGTTTGTACAATGTGTTGCGGTTCATACTCATGACTCAACAGGTTTTAAAGCTAAACTCCCTGAGGTGTGATGCTAAAGTTTTGAATGCGGAAGAGATTAACTTTCATTTGAACGGACGTTATATTTTTTTCTGGGGGTTTTGTGAGAATTTCCTTTTTTGGGAGTATTTGAGGTATATACTCGAGCACATATGAATCCATGGAAGTTTTATTGACAAAGGCACGCTGACTTCTCAGGTGAGAAGATCAATACCACTCAAGCATGGAACTTGAGCCAGGAGGCAATTAGCTTAGCTTAGCATAAAGACTGGAAACAGAAGGAAAAAGCTAATCTGGCTCTCTCCAAAGCTCGAAGATATTGCAACTAACAGCTCTAAAGCTCACTAATTAACACGCTGTATCGTTTGTTTTATCTGTACACAAATAACGACTGGTGAACAACAGCCAGGCGCACTGACTTCCAGGAATCTTATCATCACCGTGAGGTTGCCAGGCAAACAGTGAAGAAGCTGCACAGAAGTGGTGGGGAGATGGAAAAACTGTTGTTTGTCAAGAAATAGTTACAGCATGCAACCTAAAACTACAACTTGTCATTTTTACATCTCTGTTTGTGTAAACAAATGTAATGTGTTAATTAGTGAGCTTTAGAAATGCTAGTAGGTGTATTTTTGTGAGACAGGCTAGCTGTTTCCCACTGCATTCAGTCTTTATGCAAAGCTAGGCTAACCGGCTCAGGTTCACGCTCCGTATAGTTAAAGGAATAGTTAGGGAAATACGCTTATTTCTCTTTGTTTGGTGAGAGTTAGATGAAAACATTGATACCACTCTCATCTATCCATTAATTATGAAGCTAGAGCCAGGAGACAATTAGCTTAGCTTAGACAGGATCCATGGCTCTCTTGAGAGTTCAAAAATACCTAGCAGCACCTCTAAAATTCAGTGACTCCCTGGAATCGTGTTGTCACCGTGAGGTTTCCTGGCATTGAGACTCCAAGAAGGTCACTACGCCCACAATTTGTCATTTTTACATTTTGAGATGTAATGTGTTATTGAGCTTTAAAAGTCTGGGTGTATATTTGACCTTTGGAGTGAGCTAGGCTAGCTTTTTACCTCTGCTTCCAGTCTTTATGCTAAGCTAAGCTAAGTGAGTGGTATCGATCTTCTTGTGTAAATCTCGGCAAGAAAGCCAGTTCCCCCTCTGAGGTCCAAAAACTCAAGCTGTCTCTCTTAAATATAACACACACACACACACACACACACACACACACACACACACACACACAGAGTTAAAAGGACTTAAGGCTATCAGCACAATAGATGTACAACAAAGAGGTGACAGTGAATTCAAACGCAGACAAGACAACCATCTCTCTTTTTCTATTGTCTAGCACACAGAGTTCTGTCAGGGAAGGATAAAGGGCTCTGAAATGGATTTCACTGAATGACATGTTCATACCTTTAAGCAAAGAGTGTGTGACTAACCATGTAATTTGTCATGCTTTCTATCAGTGTTGCCACCGTGTTACAACACTAGAGGTGCGGTTGCTGGCAGGCAAATGAAAATGAGAAACTGGATGGGACTACAGCAGAACTCCAGAAAGGATTATGTTTCACCAGTGAGAAGATAAGTCAAAAGGTAGACGTGGAGCACAGGAGACTCAGTTTCAAGGGAAAAATCAATTCTGTAACCAGTCACTGCAGCCTTTTATTTCTTCAGGGTTCTCCTGCTCTCTCCTCCCACCAAGGATGGAAAAGCAGAGGACTCCATCTCTCGCACACCATCTGCCATCAGTCTCACACTATCTCAACGTCTTTTTTCCACCCTCTTTCTCTTTCAGTTGCTCTCTCCTCCTCAGTCTGACAGCAGCCATCCATTCTGTGAGCCTCTGTCAGCTTCTCCTCCACTTGCATGATAGAGCAGGAGCGGAGTACACACACACACACACACACACACACACAGAGGCTGGAGTAAATACACCTCCAGTTCCTACTGTGGTTTTAGTACATGGACGATTGCTTTTTATCCTTCTAATAAAGCAACATTTTCTTTAGCTGATTCAGTGCTTGTTGGTTCAATTAAAGGCCATAATTAAAGGCAAAAGAGAAGTCATCTCTGTGGACTGCATTTTAACAGTGGAGTTATCGATGGATATCTCACAGAAGAATAGCACCGTCTGCTTTCAAACAGAGCTACCAGATGGTCAGCTATGATTGTTTTTCCCCCTATTGTGTTAGCTCCTCACTCACAACCTGCAACCAGCCTTAAAGCCACCATGTTTTATGTACTACCCACAACTCAAGGAAAACCACCTTTATGCCCAGAAGTAAATGTATTTGGCAAAAACTTTTTTCTGGACTCATACATTGTTAAAGTGTAGAGAAAAAGTATGGCTACTCAAACTTATTGTGGTACATTATGGAGGAAGTGAAGGAGGGGTAATAATTTATTTACAGCTCCAAATGCTCCATTCTTGTTTCACCTTGCATTTTTGTTTCAGAGCCTACAAAGATTGAGTCTACAGCCATGCTAGGGGCTCTGTGAGGCTGTACTTAGGGCCACAGCAGTGCTTTTAGCTAATTGCTAAGGTCAGCATGGTAACATTCTCACAATGACAATGCTAATATATTGAGGTTTAACAGGTATGTTTACCATGTTCACCATCTTAGTTTCTGCTAATTATTACCATACAAAAAGCACAACGGAGGCTGAGGTAAATGCCATTAGTTTTGCAGATATTTGGTCCTAAACCAAAGTATTAGACAAATTCAAATTTTGACCTGATGATGGTGTCAGATGAAAAGTTAAGCGATCATTACAAGTAATCTCAGGGGGACATGAATGTCTGTACAAAATGTCATTGCAATCCATCCAATAGATTGACATTTTACTCAAAACTACACATCTGAACCTTGTGCTGGTGCTACAGGAAAAGTCAGAGGGTCACTAAATTCAATAGGATTCATCATCTGGGAACCATGAATGTCTGTACAAAATTTCCACCCATACAATAATTGCTGAGATATTTACGTCTGGACCAATGTGGTGGACCCACCAACCAACCGACAGACTGGCAGAGTGACATTCCATCCAGAAAGTCATGCCACTAGCGTCGCTAAAAACAGCTGTGTACACGTGTGTTACAGTATTTATCTTCGTCCAGTATTTATCTTCGGCTGATCATGGCTCTATATTTCATCTCAGTATTGCATTTAGAAATGTCTTTCTCATGCTAGGGTGTCTGGTTTAGTTGCCTCCATCTAGCAGCTGTACACCCTCAGGGTCATAAGTTCGTTCCCTGCTCTTGCTTTCTATTCCGCCCTATCCATCCATCTCATCCCCCTCTGACACCATTCCTCAAACAAAATGATGTAGAAAATGAAAATGACTTGGATTTCCTCAAAGCAAGCAGAGGGAAAGGTGTCCATTGACGATGATGCAGGTTTGGTGGGCCGTGGTCTTTTAAATGGAACAAGCACTGTCAGACAAACCAAAATAAGATCGAATCCTCCCTTAATTTTTGATGCAACTTTGAGGGAGAAGGTAATCAACAAAATGTGCTTTTGTACTGTAATCTTTTCTGTTGGCTCAGCTCTACATGGTGGATTAAACACACTCACACACATAGAAAGTCAGTTTTTACTTAATATCAAATGTGTAGCTTTCAAAAGAACATGTCATTTGCATATTAATTGTGAATATTGGTATAATTACCATAAACAAATGAGACTGTAGTACTCGCCCAGATCATTAGCCTCCAAATTATAAGAGTGTGTTTATTGAAATGTAAATATACTTCAAATTCTTCAAATTAAACCTTCTGCTTCCTGTCAAAAGGGGGACATTTCTACCTCACTGGCGTATCTCCTCTTCTCCTTTTGTATTGCTGAAGAGGATAGATGTGTTCTTTCACCATCTGCTACTGTAATAAACTCGAGCATTTGCGAGCGAAATCATGAAAACAAATACAAAGAGACACGGTGATCGAAATGACTGGTGTCTGAGATTACTGCTTAATGTAATCAGGATCTTGTAAGCTTGCTCATTGGTCCCTGTAATGAATATTATAAAGAGTACAGTCTAGACCTGCTTTATATGAAACGTGCCCTGAGATAACGTCTGTTATAAATAAAATTATATATAAATAAAATTGAATGGAATTGAATTAAGCCCACTTACTTAGGTGTACACTTGATAAAAGCATTCATTCAATATAGCATGTATTATAGGAATAATGTACTTAAATTAATAAAAACAGGTCAACCTTTACAGCCTTGCTTAAAATATACCACGTTTTAAAATGCTATAACACTGCCATTTTTGCATCAATGCAGTGTCGTTTCGCGTTGCCTGTTTACAGTGGTGGAAAGCTGGAGCCTATCCCAGCATGCATTGGGCGAGAGGTGGGGAACACCCTGAAGAGGCAGCCAGTCTATCACATGGCATAACACATATGGACAAACACATTTGCATCTACAGGCAACTTGGAGTTTCCAATTCACCTGACATGCTAAACTGCGAGAGGAACGAAGAACCTTCCAACTGTGCAGTGACAGCCCTTTACTTAATAAAATAACAGAACATTGCAAATGCACAAAAAAGTTCTTGAAATATGAAGTTTCAGACAGGTCTTCACATTCTAAGACATGTTTCTCCCCGATTGTCCAGTCAGATAATCTGGCCATTCTCTAATAGCCATAGAGGCATAATGGATTTCTCCAAAAGTCATTGGTGTAGATGTGAATGGATGGTATAATGGTATTCTGCTGGCATGCACCATTATACATATAAAACACCACATCATGTATGCAAAGCAGACTGCATGAAAAATGCAGTAATGAAAGAAGAATCAATAACAATCGCCTCATTCCAGTTGCCCTTTCCACATAAATGAAGAACGCAGAGCCAAGTCCACTAAGGGAGCAGGAGTCAGCGAAGCAGGTTTGACAAAGTTGGAGATGGGGCAGAGTCATTATGATGCCTGAAATGTCATGTTATTCCACTCTGGAGCCTAGAAGGAGGGGAAAGCTGCAACATGGGCACAATTTTCTACGTCATGATTTTCCTATTAGCATTTGCTAGCCTTGTATGAGCACATCAGGAAAGATAGTCGCATGCACATCCACAGAATCCTCTGGTCAGGGTGCTGGACACAAAGACCAAAGCAATGAAGGACATTAACAGGTATGAAAAGAACCATTTTAAGGCTGTACCAGATATTCCTATCCAGTGCCCCAGCCTGTCTAACAGAATGTTGTGATCGACTGTATCAAAGGCAGCGCTAAGGTCCAGAAGAACAAGGACTGAGCACATGCCATTATCAGCAGCCATTAAAGGATCATTAGTGTGACATCCTGTTTGGTGCTTTAGATTCTGTTCCTGCTTTATTTTGTCACTGTTCTTTTGTGTGTTTATGTTCTTGTTTTACTTCCTGGCTTTGTGTCTTTCCTGCCTGTTTTTCTGGTCCCACCTGTGTGTAATTAGTCACATTATCCCTGTAAGCCTATCCGTTTCCTCTGTGTATATATACCTGTGTTCCACCCCTCTCTAGCTGCCAGTTCGTCTAAGTTCCCATGTGTCTAGTGTTCCAGCAATCATTCTTCCCGTGTGCAGATTTCCCTGTGTATGACCTTGCTCGTGTTTTTGGATTACGTCTTTGCCTGCTCCCTACTGGACTTGTTTGGTTTCGTGGACTGATCTTTGTCTACCAAACCTCTTGGCAAGTAAAAACTGTTTTGATTATACATCTGACTCTGGGTCGTGCATTTGAGTCCTTTCCCTGGGTCTTGGTCAACTTCAGTCGTTACAATTAGTCACCCTGAGCACGCGGGTCTCAGCGTTGTGATGCTTGCGAAAGCCAGATTGAAACTTTTCAAAAATGTTATTGTTTTTTGCTGTTCTAAGATTTTTGATATAAAAGGTAGTTTTGAGATTGGTCTGTAATTTTGAAGGAGGGTAGGATCCAGCCCAGGCTTTTTTAAAAGAGGTTGTACGCATGTGGTTTTAAAGTAATCCGGGTCACAACCATAAGATAAAAAACTATTAAAAACTGACAACAGACAGGGCCCAATATAGATTCAATGATTTTGAGAAGAAATTTTGTTGGTATTATATCAACTGGACTGAAAGACACATGCTATTTCTAAAAGCTCAGACAAAGAAATGGGAGAAAAGTGATTTAAAGTGTTCTGTGGGTGGTGGATATTAGAGTATGTGCCGATAGGGGTAACAGAAGCTCTGATGGACTTTATCAATGAAGTAAATTAAAAACTTTTCACAATCAGCGTCACTTTCCACTGGGGCAGAAGGAGGGGTTGGATTTACTATCTGATCAATGGTCCTAAATAAGACTCTGGGGTTATGCTGATGGGCAGAGATAAGCTTCATAGCTTTATAACGTACTTGAAGACCTGATTTCTTCCATCTCCGCTCTGCTTTCCTATGCTCAGACTTGCACCTCCGAATATTTTGGTTTATCCAAGGCTGCGTTTCTTGTGTAGGTTTTGACCCGACTTTAAGAGGAGCAATATTACGGTATTCTGTATGGATGCACAGACAGAGTTAGGTAAGATAGTGTTCAGACAGGAGTGGGCTATGATAATTAAAAAGTG
>LKNJ01005416.1:8390-23420 GCA_002120245.1 Maccullochella peelii
CCCCAATCTGACCATCATCCGACAAGCACTTCTGTACAAGCACATATGTAATGTTAAGTACGTAAATCTGTATAAGTATGGTAAGCTATTTTGTTGTTTTCCAGTGGCAGCGTGTAGTGCCTGATGAAGGTCTATGATCGTCTCTAACTCAGTGCTGACAGTGTGTGGGAATGAAACCTTTTCTTTCACAGTATTCTAGCATAGATCATTTGCACACAATGCACAGAGAGGGGAAGGAACTGGGGGTTTGTAGAGGCCAGGACCCCCAGCAGGTTGACGGACCATGTATTAGTCAATTGTAAAACACTTGCTTGAGTTAGGCAATCCATCACAGTGAATGTATCTCGTTTCATTTCTATCAGAGTTACCTTATCATTGCATGGTTATGTATTTTAAAGGGCAGATTCATTTTCTACCAATGTACAATGTTGCATCAACAAAATGTGAAAATAAGTGAATAAGATGTCGTCATACAGATGTTACGATGTGGGGCCGTGGAGCGGCAGGTGAAGGACCCAAACGCAGACAGTAGTGGGAGTACAAGGCAGATTCCAGGTTTATTGTAACACTTACAGTACAGGAGGGCAGGCAAACAGGAGGGTGGTCAGCAAACAGGAAAACCATAGAGTTACGAGACACACACACACACATCCAGACAAGAGGTAATGCACCGACAAAGCACAGAGGACAGAGACTGGTATAAATACAAAACTTAATGAAGGGAATCAAGGACAGCTGAGTGAGGGGAAACAGGTGAAGGTAATCAAGACAGAGACATGAACACAGAGGAAACATGAGACACGACTTCAAAATAAGACTCGAAACTAAACACGGATATAAACAAAACTAGACAAGGTCCATGGATCCTGACAAGATCTTCGCCTGTATTCCGTGTTTATTCCCCCAAATATTTTTTATATTGTTTTTATATCTTTTTATATATATATATATATATATATATATACTTTGGTGCATGCGTTTGAGTTCCTGTACCCTGTACTACCATGATGTAGACATTATATTTCACATTCATTTGTGCTTTTGTCCAAAGTGATTTAAAATCCATCAGAACAGGAGGTGTCGTCAGAAACAAACAACTGAACATGTGTTCAGTGCTACAGTATAAATGCTAAAACATTTTTTTGAAGAAATGAGGTGTAGTCTGAAAAGGTGTTTTTCAGCTTGTGGTTCTGCAGAGCCAGAACCATGATGAGTGGCCACAAGGTCCTCAAAGTGATGGGGCAGCCTACGAATGTATCCTACTAACAGGTATAGTGTATGTATCCAAAGCCTAATATATATTATTCCTCTGAGCCATAGAGCTCCATTTTTATCCAACAACTATTAAAAACACAGCAATGAGCCACACTGTTGCACTGGGTGACATGAACACACACTGTAGTTTGTTTTGACTCACTCCCACATACTCCGTCCTGCTGCTAGAAATACTCAGCAGATCACCAAACGTGGACCAAATAGTCCCCAACACATGCACTATTTCCTCCTGTTTCACTAACGTTAGTTAAAAACTACAGGGGCCAGCTGTTTTAGTAAATTACTGAGCCTCGTTTTTAAAGATTTATGTCTTCAGTAAGAACCAATGGTCTTGGAGCTGAGAACCACAAACAGGGTAAATATAGAATAACTCCAGACCTACCCTATGAATTTGGCAGACACTTTTGTCTTGAGTGTCTTAATTTTTTTCCCCATGTCCATATATTAGGAGCAATTTGGGGTTCAGTGTCTTGCTCAATGACACTTCTAAAGGTGGAAGAAGAGGATCAGTGACTAGGACCACCAGCCCCACAATTAGTGGCTAAACTGATTAATAATCAATGATTGAGGCCTTAAAAACATTGCATATAAGAGAAGAGCTGTGCCAACCGATTTTCACTTGCTTCAACGGACTGAGATCGATTACGCCTCCAAAGGTTTGTACCACTCTGAGTTCCCTGGAATTAAAATGTATGGAAGTCAGGAAATCAAACCCTTATGAGACACAACTAGCAAACTTGGACATGATGAAAAGGAGAATGTGAAATGTAGTAGAAATGGAGCTTAATAACAGCCATGGGTTGTTATACTGTTGTATTATAATAGATAATGGCAGCAAATTAATTTGATCTGTATGCAAACACAAAATATTTTTTCTGTATCAACAAATACAGACAGTCCTCCGACGTGTGTGTGTGTGTGTGTGTGCCTTCAGGAGGCTGCTACCAGCTAGCTTATATTTTCTTTGTTATTCTAACCCTATCAGGCTACCCATGGATCCAGCCCTGAGAACATCACGTCCCCCTGCTGAGCTGATCTTAGCTGCCAGAGGAGCTGTACAAATCAGTTCTGGCTATTTATAACATCTTGACATTGAGAATGTGGGCTGATCTGAATCCAGCCGCTCAGAACGAGGCCCAAGAGGTGCCTGTCTGTGGCAAACTGATAAAATGTAACAGCTCTGCCAGCTCCCGCAGGATTACACTATTAGAAACCATATCGTACCTACTGTCCTGTTCAGAATAGCCTCAGCACACTGCAAACCTGGTTTCAAATACATGTGATTTGATTTCATTCAAGCAGGAATTACTCTTCACTTGATCCCATTTATCTTTCTTTGTGTTACAGTCTGATTTTAATGTAAGTGCCTTGTGCGTTCGGTAGCTAACAGATTATGGAGGCCAATACTTGTATTCTTAGTGCTATCAAATAGTTCAAAATGTGATTATTACTTAATTGTTTAAATCATTTAGCAGGTAAATATAATAATAAAAAACCCAATAAAAGTTTGAATAAAAGTATAAACCGCCTTTTTTAAGACACGGTTTTTTAACCACATACCTTTGCTATCATTTCAGTTTTTTACTTACTTACTTTTTTTTTGGGGAAGATTAATCCACAACTATTTTGATCATCTATGAATTGTTTCGGTCAGCTTTCCAGCAAAAATGCCAAACATATTCAGAATCAGAAACAAGTTTATTGCCAAGTAGGTTTTCACATACCATAAATTTGCCTTGGTATATTGGTGCATAAGAATAAACATAGTAAGTAGAGAATATAAAGAAAGATAAAGCAAGTGCTGAAAGTCAAGAAGGGTAAATATAAAATGCAAAACTGACAATAAAATCTGAAAGAAATATAAAAAAATATGTACAATATGACTGTTATTTAAATGGGAGAGCTGTACAACTTTGTGCAGGGATGTGCAAATATAGACCAGGGAATGTGCAAAACTTCACAGTAAGAGAATATTTGCATTGTGCAGTGTGCTGGCTTTTCTTTGTTGTTTGCTGTTTGGGCGAAACACGGAATTTGAATAGCGTCACCTTGGGTTCTGGGCAATTGTAATGGCATTTGTAACCATTTTCGGACATGTTATAGACTAAACGAATAATTGATTCATTGAAAAATAATCCTCCTTAGACTGTTTTACAGCCGGTAAAACTGTGGCATCTGTTGAAATGCATATCTGTTTGAGAGATAAAATGTGTAGTTGTAAAGTAGTCTGTATGGTCGTAGTGAGAATCGTCGTAGCCTAATTCACCAAACATCTCCGCTGCATCGTCAAGGCAAGGCAGGGGCTGCATCACCTTCAGAGCGGGGGGGGGGGGGGGGGGTGAATGAGGGCCAGCATGACGTCAGGAAGCCAATGTCAACAATGCAGCTGCTAGAGGAGAAAAGGCGTTTCATCCTAACACACACAGGCGCACAGGAGACCCGTCTACCACACACCAAATGATGCCCACGGTCCATTAAAAGCAGCGGTTCTGGCTGTCGGAGGGCTGAGGAGATAAAACACAATATGGACACATTCTTATTTCTGAGGAACTGAACGCAGACGAGCAGAAAAAGCGGGTAAGTCGGTCCCTGAGCTACAAGGATAATAAGCAACCATTGGACTTTACTACGCTTGAATAAACCCGACTACGGGAGCCCCTTGTCAGCTTTGGATTTGCTTCTACTAATCTGTCTGCGCTTACTGGCTTTCCTCGCTTGTTTGTGTTGTAGTCATACTGGTGTTGTGTTCACTGGAGTTGCTTTAACCACGGTGCCTGTTACTTATTATTCCCGAGCTATGTGCTTAACTGTTACCTGGTGTGGTTTTGACACCGTGGCGGTGTTCACGCAGGTTAGCTCTGGGGTGCTGTGGTCGGCGGCATGTTTTAGCTAGGTGTTGTGCCTCAATGTCTTTAACGTGTTTAGCCTCGATATTACGTCGGGGAAGTACAGCCCTAACAAAGTGCTTTTGTGTTTTTGCCAAGCTGCTTGTTTTACCAACGCTAACTTTACACACATACTATACTACACAACACTAACACCAGGCCACGTGAAAGAATGAATATTGATAGTAGCCGATTGAAAGCAGCTTAACCTATCGTTACGGTGCCTTGTGTCAGTGAACTACACACAGTGTTTGTGGTGTCATTGTGACAGACCACACGCGTCTGTTAATTCTACGAGGAAGTTGTCGGTCATTATAGTAGTCCGCTTGTCATTTATTAGCTAACCACATCGCACTTCTATGATACATTCCCTAACACATGTCTATGGATGACTAAACGGGGGGCACATGTTTTGAACGGGAGACAAATTCTGCCACAACCGGGGCTCGCGCTCCTGTCATGTTGGGGGAGGAGGGGGCTGCAGAGGGACAAAGGACCCAGCCCCCCACCCCCTTATTCCCGCCCTCAGCCGTTGAACAGTCGGTTCAGTAAACACCCACCTCTGAATAAAGCAAGCTTAATCTTGGTGTATTTTATAATAGTTCGCTGCTACATTCCGCCATGACTATGATGATTTATGTATCAAAATTAGCTGTGCCACTGCCCGTCAACCAGGCTAATGACAAGTAGCTACCTTTAAAGGACAAAAATATGAATTAGCGATTTTTTTTATTTTACCCAGATAAATGTAGCCCAGTATAGAAATATTTTGATATTAAATGAAGACTCAAGCATTCATTGTATACCCTCAATTCAGATAATATATTATGACTGGAGTTAGTGGCTGTTTGTATGACTTCTTTAAGCCATTGTGAACATGCCTTGTTGTGAACAGATTAGCTCTTTGTTATCATTCCTACAAAGCCACTCTCTCCCCTCTCCCATCTTCTATCTCTCCTAATGGGAAACCAGCAACATTAGACTATTTGCAGCACTTGGTTGTAATTGTGTGTGTGTGTGTGTGTGGGGGGGGCGGTGATGAGAGGTGACTGAGGCCAATGAAATATTTACCACCACCACTTTTGCTGCAGACTATGGAAGCCCTAAACGGCCATGGATTAAAACATTTTATTTCCCCCGTTTTCCTGTGATAACGAGTCAATTTTATTTGTTTTCTTGAGATCACGGGTTATTTCTGTCATTAAATAACTCAAATTAACAAATGTTGTTTTCTGAGATAACGAGGTATAGTAGCCTAGGCTATATAAGGCCTAAATCATTGCTGGAACCTTTGCATTCTGTGTAGCAATGCCAGATGAAAAAGAGCATATTCTTCATCGCATCACATTTCTGTCCAATCAAGGTCTGACAAAGGCTGAACTACCTTTATGCCCTGCTGTTATAGATAATATTAGTAACAACATAACACAATAACACATTAGTGTGTGTATCTAAGAAGACGTTTAGCAAGGCTTCAGTTTTATCAGCGGCGCAATCAAAGTGATCTTGATTCCTTCGTAAATCTTAAGACACAATAGCCTAGGCCTATTACGTTTCATTTACGAAACATTGTTTTTTCGTGATCTCAAATTAATTATGTCATTATCTTGAGAAAACAAAGTTAAAGTTTCGTTATCATGAGATCTCCAGAAAATTATTCCGTTATCATGGAAAAACAACATATGTTATTTTGAGATTATGACATAAATAGCCTAACTCGTGATCTCAAGAAAACAAATACAATTTACTTGTTATCATGGGAAAACTGAGGAAATAAAAAGTTTGAATCCATGGCTGTTTAGGGCTTCCAATTATCTAGACAGTTATCTTGAACGACTACTTTCTCCTGCTTTGCTGTAAATATTGCCTGCTTATTTGTCATAGTTATATTTTAACACAAAGGGATCATTCACTGAAAATACAGAAAGATTAATGGGACACTCCACTGGTTTTACACATCTTGTGAAAGCAGTTATATGATGTCTTCTGTGGAGCTTTGTCTAGTCTGAGAAAATAGCCCCAATGATGTCATCAGGGTTATCTCAGCTTGGGTTTGGAGGCTATTCATGACAGAGAACCTGTCTTACAAACGGGGCGCATGGACTTTAAAAAACAGACATTCACTTGGCTGGGAGGGTCAGATAAAAGATGTTATTGAGTTGCATTATAGGAGGTGTATGATACAGCATTTTGAACCCATAGGGACTTAAAGTCATAAAGCCTTGGCCTCTGTTGCAGATTTAAAAATCTGTCTCTTGCAAGTCCCCTAACTATATGGAAGTGCAATACTAAACTGCTGGAATGCCCCTTTAAGTTTCTCTTAAGCAGAAATGTAAGGCAAACCAATGTAAGCATGTATAACAATTACAAAATAAAAGCACACACCTTCACAGTACCTCCCTGTCATTCTTGATACTGCCACTGGATGGCACCAAAGTAAGAATAAAAAATAACAGCATATGGTGGCTTTAAATTGATAATTACAATTCATTATTAATCATTATTATGAGATATTGTGCGTGTGCTTAGTTGACTGTTTGGCCTGAAGGTGGCTTTAGAGGCAAGCTCACGGAGTTCAACCTTTCAGAGCATGACTGTGCATGGCAATCAGCTCATTTCACTTTTTGTTTCTGTTCGCTTCAGGAACTGTCAAGGAGTCACCACAATCATTAGGAATCACACTGAAGACTATGAGTATATCTGTGCATATCCATTTTCATATCCCCAATGTTGAAGTGGAATTTGTGGCCAGGTGGTTCAAGGTAAAAGACCATGTGGCCATTGGGAATCCTCCTCTGCTGACTAGCCATCAGTGGTTTGCATCTTGTGTTGGATGGACGGGCGGACTGTGGTTCAGAAAGGAAGATGTTTAGAACCCAGAAAAGAAATGTTACTCTAAGAGTCTACTCAAGTACAGAAATAAGAAGTTAATACTTTACTTTAATACAGTTTGGTGGTGTGATGTTATTGATTCAATTTGGTTTTAGGTTGATTTAAATAAGGTGACTGGAGTATGTTTTTAGACAGGAAAAACAGGGACAGTATGGAGATGCATGTATTGATGTGTTTGGTGTGGCAAGTAGTGCCATTTATGTCATTTTGTGTGTGTGTGTGCGTGTTTGTATACAGTCTGCTTATGGACTAGTATTGCTGAATGGAATGATTGTGAAATGTGGTTGTTTGTGGTCCGTGTGGAGGCATTCAATCCCAGAAAAAGGGATATCCGGATATCAGATATTCGGGCCAAGACTTCCTCTTCCGTGCGATAGCCATGGGTTCTGAGATTGCATTTCGGCCATTTTCCACCTCTTTAGCTCTCCACACGGACTGTTTACCTGCATGCAACCAAAGTCTGCTCAGATGTGATTGGTCAATACTACTCGGACTACAAACAGAAACCAGAACGCTTCTGAAACCAAAATCCTGTCCCTTGCATATCTGTTTATAGAGATTACTGAGTGACTGACCCTGGATCAGTATGTTGTGTGGAGACACTGTCATACCTTACAACGACCACTAGGGAGCAGATGGACAAACCCCGAGTAACTTAAGTGAATGAAATGATGTAGAAGTGAGCTCCTCTCTGGATCCACTGTGAGCTTTACATCACATCAAACATCACAAGAGAATGTGTATGAACACAGCGTGAATAATGACGGATTCAAGCTAATGTAGAGCATTATTCTGCAGACACCAGTATTTATAAGACACTATTTCCATGGCAGCATGTAGTGTTTGATTTGCAAAACCACAAGAATCGCAGTTCAGTGTCATGAAGAGAGCTTGTTGTCTTCCTGCAAGGTTTTCGTCTTCTTCTCTGCTGCTCTATGTTGTGAGAGACTGTTTGTGTAAAATGGATACTTAATTCACACTCACAGCACTGTTATATGTGTGTGTGTGTGTGTGTGTGTGTGCGCATGTGGGCAGGTGAGAGGAACTGATCAAGGGCAGCCTGACCGTGTGTGTGCGTGTGTGTGTGAAGGTGATGAGTACAGACTGTCCCAGGAGGTGTAGCACAGCTCGAGGGTAGACAGAGGGTACTCAGAATGGCTAATGGCTGTCTTTATCTCTCTATCTGTATCTCTTTGCCTTCCTTTCTTACTGTCCATCCCTCCCTCTTTCTGTCTCCTTCTTAAATTCTTTCTACTGTGTGCACTCACTCTCTCAACACATCTACTTTTATCCCCTTTGCCCCAGCAGTCTGTCATTCTGGAGGATGGATATGGTTGGTGTCCTCCCTCACTTGTCTTTAGTGGTATTTGTTTATCACCTGAGAAAGGCTGCGATCACATTGTTATTTATTGATTATGCTGTGTGAAATAATAACTTATGTATCCTTTTGTCATCAATAAATAAATGTTCTGCACACCAATCACACAGTGTGATTTTGAAACTACACTTTGTTTCTGTATAGCAGTATTGATAGTAGAAAATGTTGTTTTAAGGAGATTAAGGAATATGAGTATTTCCAATTAAAATATAAAAATATAAATATTTATAGCTAATTTTTACCTAACCCTACCCCTAACCCTTTTTTGGATATATTGGCTCAGTATGTCTTTTGGTCCAAGCCCTGCACCTGAGGACGTCCAGTAATTTGTAACTTTTAGGCACAGTGGTGAGCTAAATGCTAACATCAGCATGCTAACATTTATCTTGCAAGGCAGATGGATTTGCGAGATTGCAAGATCACCAGATCATGTGAGAATCCATCTTGCCAGGCTTTTAAGTTATTTGCTTGTGGAACCACAGTGGTTCAGAGCAATCAGTGTCCTATGAAGAACTACTGGCAGCTATAGGTGTGAATAGCGAATGAATGGTGGCTCTTAAAGAGGTTAGCGTAGATGCTGCTATAGCATCAGTTCTATCAGAACTGGAGAGTATTTCTTCTTTAAAAGAACGACACTGAAGGCTTTTCTCCATGAAAAAGATGTTTCAGCTCTCCTATTACTGCATATGTTTCGTTGATCTGATTTGTTGAAGTTAGCCCATGATAGACAGATGGTTCATCCAATCACCTGCCTAGTTTGTAAAAGTGCCTGCCCTATTCCAAACAGTTTCCAAGGACGACTTCTCAGATGCTCCTGTGCAACAAACCATCTGGCGCGTCAGGTTATGCTAACATGTTCCCAATGACAATGCTAACATACTAACATGTTTAACAGGTATAATGTACCATGTACACCATCTTAGAATAGCGCCCATGTGTCAAACTCAAGGCACAATCTTTTCCAACCCGCGAGATGATTTTTGTATTTATTGTATTTTCTATTAATAGCCCATTGGCTACTGGCCTGTTTTCATATTCTTCAATTCAATTCAATTCAATTCAGTTTTATTTATATAGCGCCATATCATAACAAAGTTATCTCAGGGCACTTTTCCATAAAGAGCAGGTCTAGGCCGACTCCTTATGTTATGTTTACAACAACACACTGCACTACAATCCCCAGCAACATTGTGCATTCTGAACCAACCCAGTGTCCTGCTGAAAATGTAAGTGTTACAAAACAGCATACCGAGTGGACTCTGCAGGAGACGTTGCCATGGTTATCCATAAAAATAAAACAATGTTCTTACATGTCAACTTACTCACTTAAAAAAAAAAACAGCTGTCTAGAGGAGTGCGGGCAGATGAAAATACACACTTAAAAGTAACTACTACTAGTAGTAAGTAACTAGAATAAGCATTTGGATGATTATTTTCCAAAAAAAACACCTCTACTTTTTCTAGATTTTCTCTACTCACACAACAGTTTGTTACAGAGAGATACCTTTCGATGCATTAGGTGTGTGAGGGGACTCCACAGGGGTAGTTAATTATTCCTTCATTTATGTACATTTGAAGTAGTTATTTTTCACTGGGTGTAACCTGGTCACCCCAGTAGGAAAGTTCTGGCTATGCTCCTGCTTATCTGGCCCGCAAATTCATTTGTATTTTTTTTAAGATGGCCCCTTCACTGATTTGACACTCCGGTTTAGTGCATTGGCATTCTAACATTTGCTAATTAGCACTAAACACAAAGTGCAGCGGGTTGAAAGGAATGTCATTAGTTTAGCAGGTATATGGACAAAACTAATGACATTTCCATTTCATGACTGCTGTAGATTTAAAGACCGCTTCTTTAATTTCTTGGAGTGTAAGCAGTTTACCACCTAAAAATGTAAAGAATTCAATGATTTTATTTTCTGCTTTTTGCTCTAAAAAACACAATTTGTATCATTTAGAGCAGTGGTTCCCAACTATTTTCTCTTGTGACCCAAACAAAGTAATCTAGTCTATTTGTGATGATTTATACCATGTCACACATGTGTACTGGTTTTGAGTTATTTATTACCTTGTTTTATTTGATTACTTTCTAGAGGTGAAATTATCCATTAATTCGCAAGAAAAAGCAACGATTAGAGCAAAGTCTGAAAACTTAAACATGATTTGGTGTGGCATAAATGTTTTTCGTCTTTCCTAATCTGTTAATCATCCCACAACCCATCAGATTAATCTAGCAGACCAGCTAGGGAACCACTGATTTAGAGCACCACTTCCACATTAGTGTGCTGTGAAGAAGGTCCATAATCGAATGCAGTGAGTTTGGATTCTTCTTGAATGAATCTGACTTGTCTTTAGTTACCAAAACACACACACCTCAATCAGTGGCAGAATTCCTCTAACTCCTGGTACAGACATGGAAAATGGGTTCTGCAGCTAACACTATGTACTGTTTTTGCAGTGGCCTCAAATATTAAAATGTCCAATGTATCAAGCCATACATGAAGACCAATTTGGCCTCAACTAGATCTTGCTTCACTCATTGATTGTCTTATCGGTCAATCAGTCAATGTGCAGTAACACATGGTGGCTGTTGCTCAGGACGTCCATTAGGAGGTCCATCAGGAGTCGTCCTTTAATCCCAGGGTTGGCGGTTCGATCCCCAGCTTCTCCAGTCCACATGTCAAAGTGTCCTTGGGCAAGACACTGAGCCCTAGTTGCTCCTGATGGAGCTCTTCATGTCGCCATCAGTGTGTGAATGAAACCAATCTGTAAAGCGCTTTGGGAACCGTTAAGGTTTAAAAGCTCTATGTAAGTGAGGATGAGTAAGTGAAGTCCGTTTAACAAATTCCAGAACATTTAGTTTGGTTTGGAATTGACTTGGCCTACATGTTGAAAAGAATACACAGCTGCCTTTCTTGTACTATTGCGCATTCAATATTTTATTGATCTGTTCACAACATGCAACAATGAAAAGTGTCACCAGCAGCAAATTTGTCATGGCGGAAAACCATCTTCTAATCCGAGTGCGAGAGATGGCTTTCCTGACATTAAAGTGCTTCATCGAGCGCCAAGCTGCTGCCATGACTTTGTGTCTTGGAACAGATTTGAACAGCCATTGTTTGGACCCCTGTGAGACACACTGAGAATTCCTGATGAGGAGACAATCTGTCCATAAGAACACTTTTGTATCCTTACAGTGCGGAGGATGTTGTGAGATGATGATATGTTGAACTTTAACGGTATATCAGTATTGAACCAGACCTCAGACATGTCTCTCCACCACTCTCAGCTTACACTGCCCAAGGCATTGTTGGCATTTCTGGTTTATCTGGTGCATAACCTTGCCACAGATCTGGCAACCCATCTGGCATATCTGGCTGTGATTAGTGCAGACGGGGGCAGATGGTCAGCTGTTTTGGGCACTGCTTAAATTCACATATTTCATGTAGGGGTTGCTAAGCTAAATCCTAGCTGTTGTTCAGCTTACAATGTACCTCATCAAACTGTCTGAGGGACACAGCTGATGCAGAATGAGATACAATAAATGAAAAGGTGTGCTGAGGAAAACAGGTATCCTGCTGAGATACATGCTCTGATTCTTGACTGTCTGGTATTTTCCTGCGTTATCAGATCAGATATCAGTGCAATAATTAAAGGAAGTTACTCTGGTACTTTAGGGTGAAGGACTGGTGGCCTGAATAACTTAACTGTAAGCAAAAAAAACTATTATTAGTGGGATTGTAGAGCTGAAAAAATTAGTCGATTAACAGAAAATTAATCGGCAACAATTTTGCTAATGTTTCTGTTTAATCAAAATGCCAGTCATTCTCTGGTTACAGTTTTTAAGATGTGAGAGTTTTATATCATTGTAACTGAATATCTCTTGGGTTTTGGATGTTGGTTGGACAAAACAAGACATTTGAAGATGTCACATTGGGCTCTTGTAAACTGTGATGGACATTTTCACTATGTTTTGTACCATTTATAGGCTAAACAATAAAATCTACAGAGTAATCAATAATGAAAATAATTGTTAGTTGCAGCCCTATGCGATAGCACTGGGAATATGTTGAAATCAAACAAGACAGCAAAAAATACAGTATAAAATCATTGTCATCATCTGTGTTCATGTTCTGTAAAGAATCAACACATTGAAGCTTTAAAAAAAGGCTCTGCTGCTGGCTCCTTTATATTTGGTGGTTCAACCTGTAGCCTGTTCATGACAGCGCTTCTATTTCCTGTACTAAACCCCTGTGGCCAGATGCATAAATCTCTGTGTAGGATCAAGACTACAATTGTATGTACTATACTCACAAAGACAGATATATGCACACACACAGGCAAATTCACAAAGGGATTGTGCGACTTTTGTGGCCGCTAAACCTGCACAAATAAGACAAAAAGAAACCATGTAATTCTCATATAGGGGCAGGTAGTGCAATTCATGGGTAATGCGCAATTCATGGTGCAATCAGCAGCCGCAATCCATTCTTTGTGAACACTAGAAAAACATGTACACTACACTGGTCTGTACAGTACACACTGGTCTGTACATTCTGTTAGCATGTTCTTTTATAAATACCAGTTTATGCGATGAAAATTACTTAAGCAAAGTTTTTGGGTGTGCATATCGTTCATACATCTGACCCCAGATGTCAACAACTACATCTCTCATAAGTCTTGTAGAGAACCGAAGCCCTGACATCACTTCCTGTCTAGTTCCACTAGATCTTTCTGAAAAAATGAATTGTGTTCCTGGGTTTACACTCCATATTCTAAGACAATTTGGCATCCACTACAGCACTTGCTCTGAGAAGACCCCATTTACACTTAGTCACTTCATGCGTCTTGGGCAGATCGGATAGTTATCTGATCTCAAAAAAACTGTGTGTAAATGCATCCAAGAAGCATTCAAACCAGATTGTTCAAACCACCTCCAGTTTTGAGACGCATTCTATCCAGATGTTAAAAAAGTGTTTGTGCATCCATCTCTCCAAGATGCATAGGTAATCTTTTCTCCTCCCATAGTGTAACTACGTCAGTCAGTGCTCTGTGGAAATATCTTCAACAGGGTCTGTCTCATCTGTCCCCTGTGATAACAGCAGCTGAAGTGACCCTGATATTAGCCATCGTTCTATGTCTCATTAGCAACAAGCAAAAAGCGGCTCCAGCGATGCAGATGGCACACCAAGCTCCTTTAGCTTTTATCTGATCACTGATCAGTTCACCCACTGAATGATCTGTGTGGGTGAGAGAGCATTTATCTGTATGGGTGAGGGAGCAGCACGAGTTAGAGCCAGACAGCTTCAGATGCATTACCATCTTCTTCCGGACTGGTGGAGGATCGACCCTGATGTGTGTAAAAGAAAGTGTCTTAAATCTTGTCCAGATTTTATCAAGAAATGATGAAATGACAAGTGTAAATGGGATGAAGTTAAACAACGATTCGTTTTTTTTACTACAGCTACCATGAAAATTCACCATCGTGGCTGCGTGGGTACTTGGTTTTGTGGACAACACTCTCTTCTAAAGTAAATTTTACAAATCTTTGGCTGTAATCTCTGCTGTCTAAAACATCCACAGTGTTCAGTCTTCTCTGTCCTGCTGTTATAACAGACATGTCAGAAGTAATTGCAACCCCTCGGAACTAACTGAGCCCATGGACTTACCTCTTCTGTTGAGCCGTAAGGTTTAAGTCATAATGGTCCAAGGCTTATGGGAAATGGTGTTTGTTAAAGGCTGCTAAAAACAGAAATATTGAATAAACAACAATATTAGATTGTATATGGAATGACTCCCACAACATACTGTTGAGAAAGTCTCTGTTCCAAGGCTGGAGTTATTAGAATGTTACAAATATCAATGGTTTTCCTTCTTCTGGAACAGAACCCGGAAGTTCCGGTCTCACTTTGGAAAAAAAAAACTAAGAAGTTATATAATTGTTGTCTGACAAGAATCCTTATTATACCTTTGCTAAAATAAGATGTTCAGATCACATTTTCCATTCAGGCTGCTTACAAATCCCGCCTTCTTTGCTGGGATTTGCAGACTCCAATCATGGCCTCATCATTCACCGTCAATAACCTAATGCTCTTGTTTGGTACAATTTGTCAGACACAGTACTCAGACTGTCAGGGTCAGTTAAGTATACAGTACCCCAACTGCAGACACCTGAGGAGATCGGTACATACCATCAATTGTATTGTTATTGCTATATTTTTTTCTTTAAAACATGTTGTTCTTTTTGTCTGATTACTCAGCAGCCTGAATATGGGATGTAATCCTTTGTTATCAAATGAACAAATAGCCTAGCTACAGCAGCTCTAGTAGACATGGAGACATGGAGGTTCAGCTCTGGTGAATGAGGTTTACTCTTGGAATGCATTCAGCCCTATGCCATACACTGTCACCCATTCACCAAGTGAACCCATTGAACCTGGGGAGATATGGGGTAGGGAGGGCATCCATCCTACAACTCCCAGCATTATTTCACGTCCATCTCTGCTGCTCTGTAGATTAAGTGTCGTTTCAAATCTTGTGGTGTGAGTTGAATTATTCAATTCAATTCAGTTCAGTTTTATTTATATAGCGCCATATCAT
>LKNJ01005417.1:9892-30455 GCA_002120245.1 Maccullochella peelii
GCATTACAGAGACTCTCGTATGAACCACAGAGTAAACGCTGCCTGTTGAGCGTACGGACCTGATGACAGGCAGCAGCGGACCGAAGGTTTCCTCCTGCGTGCAGAGCATCTCCGTGGTCTTCCATTTTCTAATAATTGCTCCCACAGTTGATTTCTTCACACCAAGCTGCTTACCTATTGCAGATTCAGTCTTCCCAGCCTGGTGCAGGTCTACAATTTTGTTTCTGGTGTCCTTTGACAGCTCTTTGGTCTTGGCCATAGTGGAGTTTGGAGTCTGACTGTTTGAGGTTGTGGACAGGTGTCTTTTATACTAATAACGAGTTCAAACAGGTGCCATTAAGACAGGTAACGAGTGGAGGACAGTGGAGCCTCTTAAAGAAGAAGTTTTGGGTCTGTGAGAGCCAGAAATCTTGCTTGTTTGTAGGTGACCAAATACTTATTTTACCGAGGAATTTATCAATTAATTCATTAAAAATCCTACAATGTGATTTCCTGGATTCTTTCCCCCCATTCTGTCTCTCATAGTTGAAGTGTACCTATGATGAAAATTACAGGCCTCCCTCATCTTTTTAAGTGGGAGAACTTGCACAATTGGTGGCTGACTAAATACTTTTTTGCCCCACTGTATGTGTGTGCGTGTGTCAGTGTGTGTTAGCATGTGTACATGTGTGTGTTTGTTTGTGTGTGTGTGTGGTTGCGTAGGTGGGAGAATGGAATCATTAGTGTTGAATAACTCAGTTACAGTAAATCTTCTTAGTCTGCTCTCTCACCCACAGCCTCCATCTCTCTCCATCAGTTCACTGTCTCATCTCCCTCCAGCCCTCCTTCATCGCTCCACTGTCACTCTCTTTTTGTCACTCTCTCCCCCACAACCACCAGAAACGAAGCTCTATTCTGCGTAGAAATATTGTAAAAATATCATCCTATTGGTTCTCAGAGAAAACAGTGTGTGTGAAGACAAATAATTCACTTTTAATTCTGTCAATACTGTAGTGAATTTTGTTCAGGACGATATTCACTTGGTATGAAACCACTGAAATTAATTCATTATTATTACTGTAAGCTCCAGTTGACATTTTAACTCGGGTGAATTGTGTTTTTATCTCCCTGTGCTCTTGCTAATGTGGTGGTATTGGCCTTAGCATGATATCTCTTAATGTACATTTAAGGATAATAATAAAAAAGTAATATTTTCTTAATCCTGCATGTGAATTAGCTTGCCTCCTAAATTATTTTCTTTTTCATTACGTGCTAATAAAGATCCAACAGCGCCGACGTAACCTGTGGGGGTTCCGTATCTTGATCAAGGACGCATAAGCAGGGTGGATGCCTGTGTCATGAGGGCTTTAACCCTCTTTGTTCTTACTGAACCACCTGATTGGCCTTTGCTGTAGAGGTCCTTAAAGTACACATGTTCAAAACCAGCACCGCCACAACTGAAAAGGCATGGTTTACTAAATACGTAAGAGGCTGATTAGAGGTTCATACAGTATACTGTGTGTTCGTGTGTGTGAGGGAGAGTGCACACGCTGAAGCTTCTTCTATCTTTATCTGCTCTCTCAATGTGTGTAAGAGCTCAGTTGTGGTTTAACAGTATTAGTGCTTACTTAAAGGGTCGCAAGAGTCTCAGTGTCTAAGCCCGTCTCTTGGATTAGCACGACAGCCGAGGAGAGCGCAAACACACGCACGCACACACGCACACACACACGCACTCTTCTATTTGCATTTCTTTGTACACATAGATCATTGTGTGTCTAAAGAACACACACACACACACACCCACACACACTTTCATTTGCATTCCCATGACCATAACAAGCCTTTGATTATCGTGGTGGGTATTTCCCCCAAGCCTGTTTGCATGGCTGTTAATCAAACTGGGTGTTGGTGTATCTAGAGAGGCATCTTTGTTCCTTTCTGACACAAAAGGAGAGCCATGAATAGCTCACATCCACACATAATTGTCTGATAGCACTCGGTAAGAAAACACACACCTGATGACCATGAATACACTCCTGACAACTCCTTCCTGACACCCACCTACAAGCAGGCAGCCTTGCATAAACAAAACACACAAATGCGGAGGACAAAGTGAACAGCAACGAAGATAATATAATGTATGTGCAAGTACATACACAGGGCCATGCAGGCACACACTCAGCACACACACACACACACACCCAACAACAACAAAGAGAATGCATTTAAACAGGCAATATTGTCTCAAATTCAGAGGCCACAGAAGTGGATCAACTTTAACTTTCATTCTGCACTAGACATAAAAGACTTCTTGTTTCTGTGGCTGAGCGACTTGGCAGCTACAATTCTGCTTTCTGTTTTATCCTTGTTAAAGTGAGGAGGAAAACTAGAGGAGAGTGCTTCAAAAAGAATAGACAGATCAAACATGCAGATCAAAAAGACAGATCAGAATACCTCAGTGGGATAAGGTTTGACTCTCTGCTTTAGACTTTGAAGATTCCTCGCTGCTATAAAATCATGAGATACTGTATGGAATAACATTTAGTGAACATAGATGTGTAAGACCCTACAAAGCAGTCAGAGAACATTTCAAGACAAAATGAAAAGCCTCAGCTTTTGATCTCACATGTTCTCAAGATCTTACACGACGGAGGGCGCTTGGTGGAGGACTTTATGTTAAGCACTTAACACGACAATGGATGTAACACATTTTAATATACGTATGATGTACATACGAATACATATGATTTAAAGCCTCAACAGCCTTAATACTGAGCTACACAGGAGGATGTTTTGGCTGCACTTCTCACACAGGCACAAGACGAAGTTATTTTGGAAATGCCTGCAGTAATAGAGCATGTTAGGTGAAGAGTATAACAAAGTATTACTGATTTATAATTGTACAGACAGATGTGTCTCTAAGTTGGGCTCTGTTGAGGATATAAAGCAGAGCTGTTACTGTAACAGTCTCCTCTCGTGGTCAACTTCATTCCACCTCAAGTTTTCGTTCACCTTGAAGCATCTTTAGTGCACAAATATGTGTAATAATAATTAAAAAAGACACTCTCTGGTGCATTTTCTCTCAAGTTTTCTTTTTCTTTTCCATAACTGTAATATGTTTTGTGCTGTGCTCGTCAAAAGACGACCCTTATTTACTACGGTGGTCAGTGTCTTCCTGCAGCAGGAAAAATTTTTTGGGAGCACAATGACTTAAAATCCAGTTGAAAATTGTTTTAAACCAAGTGTTTTTCAGTAAAAATGTGTTAAAACCTAAAACTATAAATCTTAAGAACAGATCTTAAGATCTTCAGCTTGGTGAAACATGTTTATCTGTTGATCATAGACCAGTGGATTTCACTCTGGATACTCTGAGGCTGTGTTCAGACACACAAACAACACTGGGTAAAAAAACGCAGGGTCGTCCGGCCAAAAAGTTGAATGTGGCTCAACTTTTGCTACAATTCAATGCAACCTAATCCAGCAAGATATTATGTTGGCCAATCAAATATGTGCACATATTTCGTGGTATTTCTACCTGGCAGTTGTTGTGACAAAAGATAAAATAATTGCAGCCGTGATAACTTTACAGAGTTGCAAATTCCTGTTAAACCACTGTGCAGTGTTTTGGCGTCTGATAAAGCTTCAAACTCATGGAACTGGCACTCAAACTGTGCATATATTGCATTTTATCATCCCACTGATACCTGAAACAACACGCCCCCACTTAGTGCTGTTTTACGCAGGGCTGATTTTGGTCTGAATGTCAGTCGTGCCACATTTGATATGATGAGGGGACATTTAATAAGTTGGTTAAGGTCAATATCCAAAGCAAACACTCCTCAAATCATTTCATTCACTCACTCAACCATTTTCTTCACTGAGGAACAAGAAACCTCTCCAACAAGTTTGCATAAACACGAAAATAAAGACATAAAGCCATTTCATCTGAGAAAATCCACAATTCACTACTTTGTTACAACAGCACAATCATGTCACCATTACAAATTGAGAGCATGTTTGTCCAGTTCACTGACATGCATTCATACATGTTTCATGCTAATGGAAACCTCAGAGTCTCTTCCTGTTTTTAGAATCAAGCACTATGAATGTGAACAGATGTGGTTTGTGCTAATCGCTGTATAATGGCTACAGAGTTACATGATGTCTTCATTAGAATTAATTTCTCAGCATTTAAAGTGATTTGTTATGTTTTATCCACTGTGATATATACCATAAGCCATGCTCTCCCCACACAACTCTTTGAACTTGTGTACGTGTGTGTGTGTGTGTGTGTGTGTGTGTGTGTGTGTGTGCATCTTGATTAGCCAGCCTTTTGCTCAACCATCTGCTGTAGATCATGGCTTTGACTGCCACTACACATGTTAGGACACACCGAATAACCGCCAAAACCTCTTACAAAAAACATCCACACAGTTCTGCACTCTTTATTCTCTCCTTGCAGTACCTAGTCCTGGTTCTGCTTGTTGTCTTTGCTATCAGAAACACAGATGGACATCCTGGTGGCTCTGAGCCAAGGTACACAACACACACACACACACACACATTGTGGGTTTGCAACCGGCTCATCTCTTTTGTTGAATGTCACCTCTGTTGTTCCCATTTAACTTCACTAAAACAGGAAAGCCATAAAGTAAAACAAAGGGACCGAGCAGGAGAGAAAAGATCAGCGTAGACGCTCAAGCAATATATAACGAAACAAAGCAGGATAAAACAGAGTAGCAGGTCTGTCTGACAGACTGGAACCCATCTGGACCTGATCTTCTCTGCGGCACCACAGCTCTGCTCCACATGCAGCCTTTGATATGACTCCGCTCACAGCTGAACTTGATAAAACTGGAGGTTTTGTGGTACGTAGGTTTATGTGTGTGTCAGTGTGCATGCGTGCTTGTGTGTATGTGTGCGTTTATATGTGTTTGCAAGTTTTTATGTGTGTGTTTTCGCCTCACACTGTGTCACTTCCACATTGTCTAGTTGCAAACCCCCCCCCTACCCAAACACACACACGCAGTCTCACATGTTTTCCATTTAGGTTTTAATTTCCCTCCTTCTCCCCTTTTCCTTTCGTCTGTTTAAACAGCCGGCAAGCTGCCTGTAAAAGCCCTGATCTGTTTACATGATGGGCTGCCTGGTGCTAGGCTGTTTAATGCACAGTCATAAATTATACAAGAACTCTACAAACTGGGAATGAACACCATACTGCGGCTTCAACAAATGCCAAAAACCTGTTTCACATAGCTTGGATCCGGGACACCCTCGAACTATACAATAAGTGGGTTCTTTTCCCCACAGATAAGAAGAAAACCCTTACAGTCACAATGAAGAAGAAAAAATCCCCTACATGTAATATACAGATTTAGTAAAACACTTGTCATATATTATTGATTTTTTTTCTCTATAATGTAATTAAAATAAAGCACATTCCTTTTACTTCCTGGAAAATAAAATCTTTTCTGTGTGCACTTCACAGTGCTCTAGTGAATGTATGTAAAATAAAATACTACCATTGCAGATTATAATCAATGAATCACTTTCTGTGATAGTTATCAGCCTAGCACACAAACTATTAAACAGTCCCTCAAAGCATTAGAGTCTGTTTTAGATGGAAATACAGTGAATTATGGGCATGACACACAATCAAAATACTGATTCCTTCAGACTTTATCTTGACCTTTTAGCAGAGTTGTCCCTACAGGGATCAAGAGAGGAAACTGGGGCTAAACTGGGGTCAAATCAGAACAGTGCAAAGATAAAGCATGAATAATAACGAGGAAAAAACACTGACTGTGAATGAAGTAAAACACAATAAATATACTACGTTGATCTATAACAGCAGCTGAGGATTTGTAAATATTCTGACCTACATGAAGGTGAAACAGACACCTAAAAGATGTCTCCCTGACAGTCAGCATTTTCAGTTTCTATCTGTTTCTGATACAATTTGCATCCCATATTTACATACAGAAGGTGTTTCCTCTTTCTTGATAGCATGAATAAATTGATGACCATGTCCAGCCTTTCACATAATATTATCTCCATCATTTGTGATGCTTCCGTTTTAGTCAGCGATCACAACATCAGTCTTTAAAGGCTTGAAACCAGAGACTGTGGGGACCAACACAAAGCATGGGTGACTCTGTGCACATATGACAAGCAGTGATTTACTGAAGTTATGGGAGGAGAAAGGTTCATACCTGTAGGCAGTATATTAAATTCCAACAAGGTTGCACTGAGTGCACAGCCACTGAAGTTGCACTTCATGAACACTTTCATGGGGTGAACAGTTTACTGTATGTCAAAATTCAAAATGGCCAGATAGGATATGTTTCAAAGCTCAAGGTGGACTAGAAAAAGGTTGGTTGTTATGCATATGAGCTCAGTGAATGTAAGCATCACACACGTTGAATGACATGATCTAATCATATAAAGATCCCCTCCAGACATGCATGCTACAAAACATATAAAAATACTCTGCTTTGAGTAATAATTTGTGTCTTTTTTCCACAAAAAAGTTCAATTCTCATGTTAAAATTTCTTAAAATTACATCTACTCCTTCTCCCTCATTGAAATCTGGAATCCATGAATATGCAAATACTCTTCATTTCAAAACTTCTAGACACAAGATGTCTCCTACTTCACCGAACAGTCCATTCTCAGTGTGTCTGCGCTGGAGGTTTCAGCTTCTCACATCCCACTTGTGCGAGGTGCATATTGGACCACGATTGGCTTCCAAGTAACGATGTCACAAAATTGTACTCTTACATGCATGTCTAAAACTGAGATTTAAGGTGAGCACAGAGCAACTTTCAACAGACATACGCGAAAACACCTTTTAGTGTCAAACTTCTGCATATACATCACTCTGCACAGTGACACTCAAACATCCAAGCGAAGTAACAACAAACAAAACACATTTTTGAGTGGAGGGGGACTTTAATAGATGTACTGAATATATAATTGCAGGATAGATTTGAGTATAAGAACATGAAGAAAAGACAAACGCTTGACCCAAAGACATGTCAACTGAAATGGCCACAAGAGAAACATTTTGATAGAGCAAAGTGAAGCAAGGAAAGGTCTGTTCACATCATCAGTCCTCACTGGCAACAGTTTGTGTTGCCACTAAAGATTAGTGCCTTTGCCCCCCTGTATGGTTCTGATCTTTGGGTGAAAGCTTATCCTGCCAAATATTGAAATATGATGTGTTCTCCTTCATGAATATAGGTAACAGATTCAGACCTACACGACAGCACCCTCCCACCAGTGTTGAAATGTAGATTATATCCTTTGCTCCTCTTCTCCTCCTCTCACGCAGAACCTCAGTCCAAACCAGGCACAAGAAGACTGGATTTGGCATCAAGGGACTCAAATTCTTAAAAAGAGGAAACAAACCCGCGCTCCCACCTCCCTCAACCAAAACACAGAGAAAGTGGCAGACAGGCGGGGTTGATGGTATTCAAATGATGTCCCTGGTTGTCCATTAAAAACAGAAGAGTCAAAACAAAACAAAAGGGCTCCATGGGACAGCTCGGCCAGAACCCTCACGCAAATCATCTGCTGTTGACACACACACCACCTCATGACCATGAATACACTCTTTAACACCCTCTCCTGACACACACACACACATGCACAACAACACACACACTCAGGCTAACCAAACTAACCAAATGCGCATATACACACATTCAAATCCAACAAAACACGTATGTTTGCATATAAGCTCACACAGACAAAGACAGACACACATCACACCAACGCTCTTCTTGTGGTAAGTGGGACGAGAGTGGGATCACTCCATTTGTCGGCCCACACAAAGCTGCTTGTTCAGTCATTATCTGGGAGAGCCTCTTCTCTCCTCTACAGGCAAGATGACCAGGTCACAGCTAAAATAGCCACTTCTCCCTCATGTCACTCCTCTCTCTCTCCACCACTCTCTCTCCCTCCTCTTTTATAAACAAAGCTCAATCATTTGTTTTAGCCACTAAAATCAGAAAGAAATGGTATATTTGCAAACCAAATGAGGCCTATATGGCAGGTTCTTGTAGCCTATCCAAAGCAGAGGCTAATTGTGCGCTTCTCCACTCTAAACAAATGACTGGGAGAGAGAGAGAGACAGAGGGAGGGAGTGAATGAGGGGATGGGCTATTTGTTAAGGAAATCAGGAGGCCAGTGAGCTCATGTGCAATTATCTATTTGCCTGGTGACTGTTGCTGTCTGATCAGTAAAGCAGAACACAAAGTCACTGACAAAGTTTGGACCATGCAGCGCGGAAACACACACTTTATATACCAAGATCTCCTGGAACACTTTCCTTAAGTGGGCCTATATTGTCTAACTATGTAAGCCATTAATGGCTACCTTGAAGTCTTAATCCTATAATCGCATTGTACTGACTGCACAGTCTGAGTTAACAAAATGTGCTGCCAACCTGACCTTAAGCAAAGACTTTCACAGCACCCTGAGCTATGAAACGTCACTCTTCATTGAATTCAAGGTCCTTTGTACAGTATGCTGTTGATATAAGAAATAATAAACCCTCTCAAAATACATTACATTGTCTCTTATTGTCTTTCCTCATTCTCAGCTCCGAGGAAATAAATGTCTCAGTATTAAAAATCAACCTTTGCATTGACAGCACTGATAAAAGTATAGATGAGAGTGGTAATAACACTGACACATAAGACTGAACACCTTTTCACTGTCTATAAGCAAAACATAGTTACATAGTACAGTTAGCAATATCTATAAGCCTCAAAATTAAGTCTTAAAACTATTTGTGAGCAGAGTGCATTTTGTGACTTTTGTGTCATTACATTTTAATGATCACACATACTGTATCACTCCATATACTTTAAATAAATTGCTAAATAAATCATTGAATCGTAATCGTGCTCATAAAAAGCAGTTTTAATAGCTTTCACTCTTTTATTTACATATCTTACTGTTATTTGGGGCAAAAAAATGTGATGTTAAACTGTGTTTAGCCATATTTGAAAGGAATAGTTTTGAGTGATGTGCGATCGGTCTACGGCAAATTTAGTTATCTTGATGTGTGACAAATGACTGTCTGGTGATGTGGTATCAGAAGATCTTTGTTTCGATAGGAAGTTTTGAGGACTGATGTATGCTGAGGTGAGGAAAAGATGTTACTAGGTTGATGTAGATAATGTGTAGTAGATATGACTAACTGAACAGCTGATATCCAGATGTGCAGATGCTTCCCTGTGTGGGTGAGGAGGAGACAGTCTTTTTGTTGTCGTTTGCTGTGCCAAAGTTTTGGTTAGACAAGTGAAAAAGCATTGGACCAAAAATGTTAACGATTACCTCTTTTTATAGGAACTTAGGGAAATGTAATGTAACATGTAGCCATTGTCTCAGGTTCTGCTTTTATTTCCATTTCCACACTCGAGGGAGAAGTTCTTTGACTAAATTATATTGGCGCTGACAAGGGTTTAAGTTTCAGATGCATTCAGGTGGTGCACTGGATCCTGAGCAAATCATATTTTAAAACACCGCTTTACTACTGACAACGCACAGGATTTCTGTTTTTGTCCTGTTTATGCTGCAAATGCAGTAAATAACTAAACATGACTGGCTTATATTACAAGACAATCTGATTGGTTTAGCTGAGGGAGGAAGGGTGACAGCGAGAAGGTCAAGACAAGTGTTAACAAACAGAAGAAAGACTAAATGGAATCAAACATGCACGCACATATACACACACACACGTACACACACAAATGTGTAGTTGCAGCTGCACGCCACTGTGATTAACAGTACCACCCACTGAATAGCACCTGTGTGTGTGTGTGCGTGTGTGTGTGTTTGTGTTCGTGAGAGCAGGGAAAAAGGTCATACAAAGGTCAAAAAGTCTCTCACATGGACTGGATCAGCCGCTGCAGAGGTCAGATGTCACAGGGTCAGAGGTTGAGCTCCCTAAGCCAATCACAGGTCAGCTTGGAGCTGAGGGGATTTCCATGTGAAGTGAGCAGTGCTTAGACAGGATAAGTGGAGCACAGAAAATCCTGAACCTGCTTTACCACCCAGTTTCAACCACTTAGTATTACTTAGTCAGTCAGTTAGTATTTCATCAGTTAATTAACTGGTCTGGTTTGTCGGATGTTAATACTAATAGTTACACAAAAATACAAGACGAAAAGTCTAGGATGAGTGGTGCAAGTTACTCATATGTCATTATTCTGGCTATAGCTGTGACTTGCATGTGGTCATTAGTTAAAGTTGAGGTGTTGAGTAGTGTAGCTGAAGGCAAATCCAAGGACATTAATAAATGAGGACATCGTTTATCTTGTTATCACAAATAACATTATTCATGAATGTTATGTGGGAGGAATCCTGATTTTAGAGGAAGGTTGGAGAACTCCCCCCACCTACTAACCATGCCCGCTGAAACAAACAACATACAGTCACTATCTGCTTTGAAATATTCAGTTCTTAACTGAATCTCTACCTTATTGAACTGTAACCAAAGTTGAAACAGATAGATATATCTGAGGATAATTTTGCAGTTATTAAAAAAACAGTATTTCAATAAACACTTTTCTTGTGAAAGGAGTCATTTTAAATATTGTAAATAGACTATTTTTAAAAAAAGCCTCTTATCAGCTCATTTCAACTCATCAACTCATTTTGCTAGTATGTACCAGAAAAGTGTACACTATTCTCAGCATAAGAAAGACACTGGTTTGTGCATGGAAAATAACAAAGAAAAAAGGAGCAGAGATATATACATATACCCAGTTAGTACTGGGTATATGTATATACTGTAGTATATTTGTATATAGTTCTGTCTATAGGCCTACAGTATGCATTGTGTACTGCCACCTGGTTGGTGGTGGACTTTGCTCACTTGTGATGTCTGCTCTCTTTCTGGTTCATTGATATGCAATCATTTAATTACAGTAATTAGTATGCTACCTGTGGGTGTTTATGTCTATCTTTACCTATAGTATAATCACCAGTATTATTTTGTATTTACGTCTGTCTGGCTATGATGTAGATGTGATGCCACTTCCTTCTTATTTTTTATTTCTAGAGATACCTCAGGAAAAGCATCTTGATGCTGCCTGAGGAAGAGCGCCCAGTGTCGCAATCCAAAGTAGCTGCTAGTCCTTTCTGTGTTCTTAGTGTCTGTATTTGTGCACAAACTGATCATATTAAAATCATTTTTCTACTTCTCTGTACCTAACGACTTCTCTCCTTTTTCTATGTGTGGGCTACTGCTGACCTCTTTGGGAACCCTTTTTTCAACAGTTTCTGTCAGGATTAATGTGCTTGGGTGATAACATACCATTCTGTGAATGCTATTGCTACAAATCAGGATTCCCCCCTGCAAGTTTCCCTGCCTTCTTCGCGTAAAAGTATAATATTCACACTAAGACCAATGTAAATTTTTAAAGTGACGTAAGTGGTACCAAGCATATTACATTAAAGCAGAACTGCAGCATAAATATATACATATATTTTTCTTATAAGAGAAGTGGAACACAAAGTGAGTTCAAGTTCTACTAAATAAACGTGCACACTGTATTATATTACATAGACAGAGAGAAGAGGAAGAGAGGGTTGATTTGCCATGACACTTGTTAGGAAGGTTCACGCAGCTACTAAGAAAGACTGTATTTGTGTTTCTGTGTGTGTGTGAGGACTGATTCGTTTTTGCATCTGCGTACATGTGCGTGTGTGTGTGCGCACGCACACATCTTCAACCCTGCTCCTGCTGAGCCCACGTTACTTTGATTGACAGATGAGACTTGCCTTCACTCACCGCACTGCCCGCCCAGCGCGCCTCCGGAATGGCAGCTCCTTGCTACGCGCTGATTGGCCAGAATCCGCGTAGCTCAACCAGGTCAACATACTCAGGGCAGTTTACAGAACGGTTATTGGTCAGCTTTATACTCTACATTAGTATCCCCACGTGGATCGGCGGCTCTGATTGGTCCGCGGCCGTTTTGTGGGCCGGCCTTCAGTTTCGGTTAGCTGGGGAGCGTGAAACCGCGTGAGAAAGTTGCCATTGGGTTAAGCAGAGCTAGACGGTGGACTGTCGCTGCCGCTGTGGGAGTTATTGCTATCAAAACTAACAACATATTTCCTCTTTTTTTTCGTGAAATTTATTTTGGACTTAGGTTTGCATCCAAACTCAGCGGGGAAGTAAATATTTCTGTTTTTGTTGACCGTTCAACCGCCAACTAGCGACCGCGGCGAGTCAAGTGGGAACTCTTCACTGCAATTAACTTGTGTGGATTTGTTTCTGATGCTCTGACTGAGAGCCGACAGTTTGCGGCTGTCTGTCGAAAGTCTGCTGGCTTTATTTTGTTCTTGTTTGTTTGCTTGTTTGTTTGTTTAGTAGCCTCTCCGTACTCTGAATACATCGGATCCTACACAAAACAAACGCTGGAGTGATTGGGGTGGCTCCAGTCTTTTCGTTTCTCACCTGGTTCTTACCCTCCCTCCCCCCATCTTAGCTACCTCCAGCTAATGAGCTGTTTCCCGTGTTTTTCCGGTTGATTTACTGCCGAGCTGCCGGTGGAGCGGAGGAGAGACAACGGCCGAAAGACAGCGAGAGACACAGAGGAGCAGGGATTCACATTAAACGGTCGGTGAACTCGGACGGAGCGGCGGGGCGGTCGGTTTTGTTTGAAATTAACGACAGTTGGTCGTTATAAATAACGGCGGATGGATCCGTCTTCGTGATCCGGAGCACCCCACATCCTCTCTGTACCCTCATTTGATCCCTCGAAACGGTTGCATCCTCTCGGAGATAACAATGTTTCCCCAGGGGCGACACCCGGTAAGACACTTCCCTTCCTGCTTTAACAGTTGTTCACCTGGCTGTGACCGGGTGCCCACAGCCAGGGAGATAACATTGCCTCTTTGTCTGACCCGCGCCTCTTGTTGTCTTTTTTGTTTTAACAGCCTTCAGGCAGGCTAAACACATGGGTAAATCAAGCGCTTTCTTCTTGCTAATGTGCTCTGCATCTGCCCCGAGAAGCAGAGTGGGATTGATAATATTGTTTGTTTAATATCGGCTAATAATTAAAAGTTGTTGACATTACATGTGAGCCTGGAGAGGAATCAGATGCATATTGTAGAGCACATAATGAGGCACTATGATGTTAATAATCTTGTGTGTGTGTGTGTCAGACGCCCCACCAGGCTCCAGGCCAGCCCTTCAAGTTCACCATCCCAGAGTCACTGGACCGCATTAAGGAGGAGTTCCAGTTTCTTCAGGCACAGTACCACAGGTGGATAATACAAACACACACATTCACATAGAAGGGCTCCTCTGTCTTTATGGGCTGCACAGTGGCCAATTTTCTCATTGTCATCTGCCCTCTAACTCTAAACCTCACCCTAACCACAGTCATCCCCCTTACCATAATGAACAAAACCCCAGCTCTGGCCTCATACTAACCCATAAACCTGGATTAGGTTCACATACACACACGCACACATATGCAGCAGACCCAAGAATCACGATTAGTGCTTACACTGCGGTAGGTCTAAGTCTTGGTGATGGGTGAGAGCCAGAGGGTGGCGTGTGGGCTCAGGGTTTCATAAATCACTCCCTATTTTCCCCTGTGTGTGTGTGTGTGTGTGTGTGTGTGTGTGTGTGTAGATGTGTGTTGGGAAAAGACTGCATGAGTATGTGTGCAGTTTTGTTTTTCTTTGTTTTGTGTGTATGTACTTTTACTTATGTGTGTTGTCTGGGAAGGTTGACTGCAACAGGTGAAAATCTACTGACCTACAGACAGGCTGCTTTGTTTCTAATATCACATCCTGATTCACACATACAAAGAACAGGGTTAAACCAAACATCCTACAGCCAAGAGACACTAGTTATCCATAGTTCGAGAGGAATAATCATCTTCTCCATTTCACTTTCATTCTCTAGAAAACCAGCTCTGTGCCCTGCACTGTTTAGATTTGTCTTTGCATTTGTGAGTGCTTTAATCAGCGAGCAAAGGGAAAGAGGGATCAGGGGAGACTTTAACCTGTCCACCAAGTTGTATGTTTTACCATTGTAAATTATTTTTTGTAGGAAAACAGCTGGAGGACTGTTTATTCTTAGTTTGACTAGATGTTTTAGACAAAAGAGACAGTCACACATCTGTTTATGTCCAAAGTGCTTGCTGATATTCACTGATCAGAAATGACACTTGTTTGTACTGTTAAACCAAGGTCAAAACAATTGAATAACCATCCACAGGGGCAGATGATTATTTTATTTATTTATATATATTCATATATTCATATTCTCAATGTGTGGGAAACTGAGGTGCTAGGTTACACCGACAGGCTTGAGTTGAATGAAATCAATTTGACAATTAAATTATTGAATTGAGTTTCTCATAAAGTAAATGATGTATTGTTGTGTTTTTCAGTCTCAAGCTGGAGTGTGAGAAGCTGGCCAGTGAAAAGACAGAGATGCAGAGACACTATGTCATGGTGAGAAATCCGTGTGACACTCAATTAATTTGCCCCACAACATCACACACATCACATAGTGAGGCTTTTGCCCTGCTGAAGTGTCCTTGAGGAAGTCCCTACCAGCTCCATGTGTTTCTGGAGCTGAACTTTCATCTTTTCAAAGGCTGAGTGAAAAATCTTATTTGAAGATTAAGTAAATGCTGTCTGAACGAAGGGAAGAGGCACAATAATAAACATGAAAGTAACACCTGTTTTTATTGTGCACAGTTGTACAGAAATCCTACTCAGACATGCTAATGAAGATGATTAGAGTGTCAGATTAGACTGTGTTACGACTTTGCAGTTTGTGAGTAGGCAGGTTTTTCGTTTTGATTTAACTGAGCTCCAGTATTTCAGCAAATCCAACATTTCACTAGGTTGAATGGATGAGGCTCTGCAGACAGGAAGTCCGTTCTGAATTGTTTGCAAACATACTTATAGTGACACTCCTGTAGGCAAAAAAGCATTTGATTTGAATGTTGTGTCTTTTAAAAGTAGTTGTATTGCTCTGTGAGAATGACCTGGTGAGACACTCTGTTCACAAAAGACCTGCATGCCTGGTTGTTCCAATAAAACACCTTCATCTTTAAGGTCGTGCATATTCTCTTAGCTGTTTAGGCTTTTTATTTGAACGGTTCAGATTTCCTTCCACTAATCTAACCATCTGACTCTCTGTCCTCCTCAGTACTATGAGATGTCTTACGGCCTCAACATCGAAATGCACAAACAGGTATGGATGCTTATCTGTCTACTCTGCGTCTTCCTGTTTGTCTCTCTCTCTTCCTCTCATGGCAGGGCTTTGATGTATTCGGTATGTGTGCCTGTTGACGTGTCCTTGTGTGTGCGCAAATGCATTTGTGCGTTCATTCGTGTGTAAGGGGGTTTTTATTTTTTTTATTTAAATTTTTTTACTGTATGCCTGTGTGTGTGTGGATGTGTGTTTATTCGTGATCGATGGGGCTCTGTCTCCATTTCCCCAGTTAGGGCCGGCCGCTTGAGCCCAGAGGCAGGATGAATGGCTCTGTAGATTGATTGGTGCTGTCTAGGGGAGCGGCCTGCTTTATTACATTAGAGGGGCAGGGCTGGAGAGGGCAGAGGAATCGATCACGGTGAGGCCGGCAGAGGAGAAGCAGTGGAGCTCCCCCTTTTTTAAAAGCAGGGAGGCAGAAACACACCAACACACACTTTAGTAGGGCAGATGCTCAAGTATGTAAACACGAAATACAGAAAGGACACTTACCTTTTGTTATGGAAGGCAAGGACATTTATGTACAGCCATAAGCAATGTGTGCAAACACATGAGGACACATACACAGTAATGTACACACAAACACAGAAAGTCAAATTTGTTTATGCATGAGTACATGAAAGCCAAACATACTGTATAGACACATGGATGAGGAGGGAAAACTCTCACTCTCTTTCTCATGCACGCAAACACATTTCCCCACAGGAGTGGTGCTTGGCTCAGAGCGTTTACCAGTAATTACCACAACTATCGACCAGTCAGAAAAGAGGAAATTGGAGGTGGATTGGCCTGGCTGCTTCACTGAGGAGTGGGGATGCTTCTCTGGCTCTCTCACACCCCCTCCCATTCGTCTTTTTTTTCATGTTCTCCTCCTGTGTTATTCTGCCCTTTTTATACCCCCAAGTTCTCTCCCTTTCTTTCTGCCTTCCTCAGTCTCCATTTACAAGTATGGGATCTCTTCTTCCTTATACTAGACCCCCACCCTCTTACATTTTATGTCCACGTGAAGCTACTGTTCTTTCATTGTGAAGGAGATGCATCTCTTCCTATTGTCCACACACACACTAACACACACACACACTAAAGCTCCAGGGGAGGTCATTAGCTTGGGGCTGCAGTTGTCAGAGCAACAAGCTTCTGTGAGTGGGGGGTACGGAGCATACAGAAACAACCCACCTCCTGCTGTGTGCGTGCGTGCGTTGCGTGCGTGCGTTGCGTGCGTGCGTTGCGTGCGTGCGTTGCGTGCGTGCGTTGCGTGCGTGCGTGTAATGCTCCAATTATATTTGTAATGGGAAGCCTGTTCTCTGTTAGCACATTGTGTGTGTGTGTAGGTGTGTGTGTGTGTGTGTGTGTGTGTGTGTGTGTGTGTACACTTGCATCTTCTCTCTGTATCCTCAACTTTTGTTTACCCACTCTGTCAGTTATCCACAATGTGGATGGTGCGCCATAGCAATTCTCCAATGTTGATATTCAGGAGTGGGTATGAAACATTTGTGCCCAGACACACAGGTAGTGAGTTTTTGGTACCTTTATTTTATTTCCTCCAAATGCTCTTGAGAATGATGCCTTACTCAGGGATTGCAGCTTCAGGTATTTGTGGTCTTGTCTGCTTAATCCTTGTTAGTTTTGTCAGTTAGCTTAGTTAGATTAGCTGAGCTGACCTGAGAGTAGTTGGTTAGACTATTCTGAGACGGCCTAATCAGTGAGCCTTTATACAAGGGTAATTATAGGCTAGTTACAATTCGGGATTCCGAGAATTGTATTTGCAGGTATAGTCTAGCCTGAAATAGCTCTTTATTTAGAGCTTTCTAGGGATTCAGTAAGTTGGACATTATGAGATTGAGTTACAGCATGCCGAAGTCAGCAACTCACGAGCTGGCCTGGGTGCAGGTTTCTGCAGGGCTGAAAGTATGATGTTAGGTCCCTCATTCTCATTCATTGTAGAAAGGTTGTAGTACTTGGTACATCAGGCGCACATACATCTAGACAGCACTGGGAACAAGATGTATCACATAAATGCTGCTAACACTGGTAATGCAAACATCAGACTAACCAACTGTCTTCCACCGCCTGTTGTGTGGCTCTGTATAGAAATCTAGCTCTCCAAAATATGAACTGTAAATCAGATGTGCAAATGTCCATTGATAGCTCTTCACATTGTGCAGATAGAATAGTCCCTAATGTACTCAGATGTGTAAATGAGCATTTTAAGCTTTTCACATGATCAAATCCTTATTATACATTGTTATATTGCACATCATGTACACTCACACATGCAGTTATAAATGACAAACAGAACTACAAGCGTTCTGAAGGCTTATAACTCCTTTTGATTCCATATTCTCTTTGATTCTGGATAAATGATTTATAGTATTTAGTGTTCACAGGGTTAAGCTGTTCTATATTTACTTACCTCTATTTGGTACTTCTATCTTAACTTACTTTTACTTGGCATATTTACTTAACCATCTTATTTACATTCTTCTGAGTAGTGTCATTTGTAATTTGAATCTTTCCAAGAATCATCTGTTTTTAGTTTCAGTCAAGTCAGTTTTATTTATATAGCCCACTATCACAAATCACCAATTGCCTCAAGGGGCTTTACAATACGTACATACAACACCCTCTGTCCTTAGACCCTTGATTTGAATGAGGACCCCCCCTCTACCCCCCCAAAAAAACAAAAAAACAAAACCCTCTCCCAGGACAGACAGACATGCAAGAGATGATGTGTGTGTACAAAATAGATTCACAACAGAAAATCATTTATGATGACAAAATGTAGATTGCAAAACATAAGTGAAGAGGATGGATCCAGGAGGACAATTGAGCAGCTTCAAGTGTCGCCCACTAAGTAGGATCTGAGCCACACTATCTCCTCTCCACCATGTCTGCACTATGAAGATTTCCCTGGTAGGACATATTTACTAAGCTAGTGGACTCCAAATACGCACTAACTGTAAACACAGCCAGCTCTCTAATCACCTGCAACCTGCTGAGTGCTAAGTCACTCAATTTCAGTCATACTCAAAGTTATATTATAGGCGAAGCAGTTACTTGTTTAGTTCAAGACTCATTCCGAATAGGCTAGTACTTTATTTAGTTCATCCAAGTACATCATTGGCTGAACTATGGCAGGGTCAGTTATTTGGCGAGACGATAGGCACGTGTGAAATATCTCAGCAACTGCTGGATGGATTACGATGAAATTCGGGACAGACATTCATGCCCACCTCAGGATGAGTTGTTCTGAACTTTGATCCCTTGACATTTCTTCTAGCATTGTCATCAGGTCAAAATTTTAGTAAAAGATATGCAGATAGGAAATTGGAGCAATGTATGCCTCGAAAGTCTCTTGGAAAGAGGAAGTAAAAGAGGAAGGACTTTACATTATTACTGTATTAGGGTGAAACTTGCCATAGTAACCAGTTATTTCTCCACCAGGTGAAGTCATTGTTGGGTCAGTTAAACCCCCACAGATGGTTGCTTTGTGCTGTGGGAATACCAAATGTCTTTTTAGCTTGATGTTTGAGTTTTGGAAAGTTTCCATAAGCCCAAGTGGCTTTAGTTTTCAACACATAATAATGAAAATCCTCCAACTTTTCCTAGGTTTTCACATAACAATACATAGCCCTTTGGAGCGTTCACATCCAGCGTGTGTGTCTGTGTATCTATTTATGTGGGATGTGTGTGTCTGATGAGCCATTACTACGTTTCATGGCTCCTCCAATTCCCTCTTCACCCTGGCCTTCTTCGTATCAATTTGATTGGATGATATGTAATATGAGTCCTCTTATCTGATTTGGTGCCACTGTGGGGGTATCTGGTTTCAGCCAATTGTTGCCACCTCCGGGGGTTTGGGGGGCAGGCGGATGTGTTGGCATGGATACTGGGGCAGGGCAAATGAAGTTAGTAGCTGATGAGATTATGTTGAAGTGCTGATGGGAAGAGGGACAAGAGCACAGAGGAGAGAGAGAGAGAGAGAGCGAGAGTGCAAAAGAAATACAACAGGCAAGAGAGAAACTTGAGCTCTCACTGATGATTAGACAGGAAAATCTCATTGTACCATGTGTGCTAGTGATGCTGAAAATGGCACACACTGGATTTGTGTGTAGAGGGAAGTGGATGGGTGTTGTTATGGTATAAGACTAGTAGGGGTTTTAGTGTGTTTCTGTGTGTGTGCTTGTATTACTTTATTGGTGTAACTAAACAGCTGTCTTTTCTAAATGAATGTAATTATGTTATTAACAATTACGTCTCTTTCTGTCTCTTCCTCCATCAGACTGAGATTGCCAAGAGACTAAACACCATCTGTGCACAAGTCATTCCCTTCCTCTCACAGGAGGTAAGCATGTGTGACTTTGAGCTGCAGACTGTGTTTTTTTTTTTTTAATGCCGTTTATACACTGTAGTTGTCTCTGCTAGCTTTACTGATAACTTTTCTTTAGCAACATTGTGTTTGTCTGTGTGTGATTTGCAGCATCAGCAGCAGGTGGTCCAAGCTGTGGAGCGAGCCAAACAGGTGACCATGGCAGAGCTCAATGCGGTCATCGGGGTACGTGGACTGCCAGGGCTTCCACCTACAGTGTGTATTCCTCTACTTACTCTCAAAAATCAAATAGAAGAAATACATACAGAGATGGAAAAGTTATCATATTTTGAATTGCAATAGCCAATAGCTGGTGATATACATTTTACATCTGCACAAATAAGTTTACATTGATTTTATTCTATGGCATATAGCTGACACTGTGTTTTAAAAGAAATTCAGTTATTTCAATCCCTTGATCACCAAGCTAATTTCAAGGTCACAGTCATATATGTATGAAAGAGTTGGTAGGAAAATGAAAAGAAGAAAAAAAGGAAATTAAATTAAATTTTACCTATTGATGCAGATAGTTTCTCTTTTTTTCTCTGGAAATAAAATGGATTGGTTGATTGATGGCACTAATCTTTCTCACGGTGAGCAAGAAGAGAATAGAGTATGAGTCAGTGGGAGAGGTGTGATGAGAGGTGTTTATTGAAAAGATGTTGTCAGCCTATGATGAATGACGAGGTGTGACCAGCTATTCAGACTTGAGCTGAAAAGGGATTGGCATGATGACTGTGAAAAGAAGTTACAGAAACGTTTTGCTTGCGGTTGCGCTGTGATGTGTAGGTAAAAAAGGGAGACAGAGTCCAGCTGTTGGTGGTGACTTTGGGTGGGATGGATACTTTTCTTTATAGGAGCCATAGGGGCTTGACTGGTGAGAGGTGAGACCAGGGGGTTGAGTTGAAGGGGAATGTATGTGTGTGTGTGTGTGTGTGTGTGTGTGTGTGTGTGTGTA
>LKNJ01005418.1:0-25116 GCA_002120245.1 Maccullochella peelii
AGGGTCACCACTTTCCCAGATTCACACAGAGCTCTGTGAGTCTCTCTCCATCACCCCCCCAGTCCTCCACCTGTTCCACTGAGATCTAACCATTGACCCCAGGCAATAACAGCATTCAGTGCGTGGCATCACTTATTGTCTCTCCAAGCTCTCTGATTGGCTGAGACTGTGAGAAACTCAAGCAAGACCCAAACCCACACATTCATATGGAGATGTGGGATTATAAATAGGAGGGATGAAGCCAGCAGAGATCAGATTCTCTCAACAGAGACCTCTACAGCACAGAGATCCAGCCATGGCACCTGCAATCACTGCAGCAGTGACCGACTCTCAGGAGCATCTGACTCTGACCCACAAGGTAAATTGAAGATTCAAGAAAACTTAATCCTCAAAGAAAGGTTGACATTTTTATGCTGACACTATACCTTGAATAAGTGTATTAATGACTTTGTTCTTCTTTCTGCAGCTCAGAAAGCCTCTGGTGGAGAAGTTACGCAGAGAGCGAATCAACAGCAGCATTGAGCAGCTCAAGTCTCTCCTGGGTCCAGAGTTCCTCAAACAGCAGCCAGACTCCAAGCTGGAGAAAGCAGACATCCTGGAGATGACTGTTTGTGTCCTGACACAGCTGCAGCAGCAGCATCAACAGCAGGGAAGACTTCTGAACCACTTCAACAAGCTGCAGTCCTCCTCTGATAAGAACCTGAGAGAGGCTGACTTCTCTCTTCTGAGCTCCACAGTCCAGACCAGCATCACCAAAGAGAAGAGTCCAGTCAACAGCGCCCTCTGGAGGCCGTGGTAGACACCTACAGACTGGAGTTACTACCAGACAAACTGAGATGACCACATTGGTCAAAGATTACTGGACTGAATTCTTTGAAATTCTATGGACTGGTTCTTCTGTTTGTACAGAAGCTGTATTTTCTGTGAGTTTCTTCTTTGTGCAAGATGACATTTCCTAAGGAAATGACAGCAACATCTTCTTTCAAGTGGAGAAAGAGAACATCTTGTCATGCATGTTGCATGAACCAAATCTGATTGCATCAGCAATTATTATTATACCTCACTGTACTTCATGTATTTGTATTGTACAGTGGTATGGTAACATTTTCAACCTTTTGACTAGTAATGATCATTTTGATCAGAAACTTTAACTGTTCTTTTCATGGACATTTTGTCATAATGGACTTTAATCTCTCTGATTACTCAAAACGGATCTGTTATAAGATCCAAATGTTTTTTTTGTAAAATGTATATTACACTGTCACAATTTTTCAGTGACTGTCATGTTTTCTTTAATGAATTTTCATGTATTCAGTAATTATTAACCTGCTGTCATCACTCTGTGATAAGAACAATCTGATCTGTTTTAAGGTCGATTTTTACTGTTTAGCTTTTGTTTATTAAGAGCAAATTATTGCTTTGTTTGAAATTGTTTTCATCTTTTATAAAGACAACTGTTCCTTTACTGAGTACACTGTGTCTTAGAGAAATCTTCAAGTTGTTGTTGTGATGTATGATCATCTATAGCCAGAGCTTTTCATACTTGATGTGGCTAATTGTGCCTTTTCGAATAAACAAACACTGCCATTTGCAGATTTTGTGTCCTCATGCTATTTTGTCTTATAGCCTTTTAATAATGTTTAAATCATTTACATTGCATTTTTCTCAGCTCTGCACTCTGCAACTCACTGTGGCTGCTATCACATATTATATTATTACAATACATTTCTTACTATAAGCGTTTTTAAAATAAGATGCAATTAACATGACAAATAAACCTACTAGTATTTGTAATTCCAATTAACCTCCTCAATGAGAATTAGCATTAACCAGTGTATTAGTGTATTATTAACCACCATCAACCCTAAAGCTAATGGAGGTTCATCCAAGAAAGAGAGAGAAAGAGAGCGAAAGACAAAGAGGTCAATGAAAGAGTCAACGACAAAGAGAGAGTTGAATGTGATTGATGACATTTACTGGAATTTCAAGAAACATTTAACCGCCATTACCACGCAGCCAGTATCTAATATTTTATTCTCAAAGCAAAAAAGCAATTCAAGACTCACTAATATCATAATTACATAGTAATCAATCATACTGTAGCACCACCTCTTTAACTCTTCTGTTGGCTCTCTGTTTTAATCATATTGAGGGGTGTTTGAGTCATAAATCTGTGTGAAGCTTGCAGACTTCCCACAAAATACACCCACAAATAAAGGATGTGTTTTATGTGGGTTATGCTTATAGTTGATGGTGCGTTTAGGTGGCCTGGGTCAACTCATAAAGTCAGTTTACAATCAGAAAAAGTGCATTTGATTGACTGACAGAACCATAAACACAAGGGGAGATCTCAAGCAAATTCCATGAAATTGAAGTCTATGAGTTGTGATGAGTTGTGCCAGAGACGGGGACGTCTTTGCAATCCCTGCCACACACCTATAGAGGAAACATTAGTAATGATCCTTTAAAGTTGTTATTTGTAAGATTATTGTTTTCCCAAGCAGAATCATAAGCAGTTCTTGCAATATCATCACTTACATGGCATGTTTCATCTCTTTTTACCTTTTTACTGCTTTTGAGAGAGGAGTATACATTTTGTTTTCTTGTCCGTGATAAATGTGTTGCCGTTTTTTCGTCATTATTCTCTGTAAGCACACTACTGTAAGCTGATAATCAGGTTCAGGTGGGTTTACCTTCCTGCTTATCTCCTCTCCATCTGTCTGTGTGTCTGTGTGCTGTCTGTGTAAGGGCTCAGGTTTCCCAGTTCCCCTCCTCTGAGCTCCCACAGCTCCCTGCACAAGGCTGAACGTGCCCCGGTCACACGCCCTCCTCTCTCTCTGGAGCTGGGAGCCACAGCGACACACGGCTTCCCACACTTCTGTATGCAGCCTGCTCAGCTGCGCACACAATAGAAGTGTGTCTGCTCTCACAAAGCCTCAGGACGGTTCTCAGGCAGAAAGCCACTACACAGACAAGCCATCTGGTTTAGCTGTAACTCACTGCTGAGACACACAGAGTCCGAAAATATAACTTTAAAACATTATTACAGATTTTGGGTCTTTTTTTTTAAAGAATGTGCTTAATTGTATGGTATTAGGGTTTAGTAAATGTTTTATTTACAGAGGTAATTCAAAGTTTTGTTGTCACGTAAAATAAACATTAACAGTGAAGAAGAGAGTGTACTATCCATTGCTCTCATGAAAGAAAGAAAATTATAGTATTTCCTAAAGTATAATACAGTTCAGTGCTTTTAATACTTTTCAATACAAGATATTTGTATGTATATGATATGTTGTGTATCTGATTTTCATTGCTTGAGAATATTTGCTGATGCCATTGAGACATTACAATGTTGTTCGGTTTAACTGGAAAAGTTTAATGTATATTTTGTTTTATTTTAATTTCACATTCCTAGATTAGCGTTATTAAAGGGTCTTTGCTATGTCAAATCATACTCAGTGTCCAGGTCTGAGCATCACAGTGGGAAACAAAATTTTCCCACGTCCACATCAGAAAAAATATTTTCCCACTGACCTCGCTGATCTATGGCATACAGATAAAGCACCCCACCTGTTCGGTGTGACAGGCATTCAATTCACTCTATTGTCCTGAGCTCTGAGCCCCCTGATTGGCTGGAAAGCAGAGAGAGCGCAAGATGAGCAGCATAAATGCAGTGCAGAGACGCAGATGTCAACAGAGACGTCCTCTGAACCTTCTCAGGCAACAGCAGCAACTTACCACCACAAGAAGCAAACCTTGAAATGGCTCTCTACGCAGACCTCGCACTTCAAGACAGCGTGAAGGAGCAGCTCTTTAGGTAAGGCAAAGCTGAATTTATTTTATTTTTCATTGTTTTATTTCTGTAAACATTTTTTATTTATTTATTTCATTAAGCTAACAAACTAACAAAGCTCATGCCTCTGTTTCTCTCAGGTGTAAACTCCACATGTTGGAGAGGAAATGCTGCACCGGAGTGGAGAAGCTGAAGGCTCTGATTGAAGAACACCTGCAGAATGGGATCCCTGTTTCAGACATCCTGGAGAAAACAAAGTCCTTCCTCACCTTGAGAAAAGCCCTGCTGTCACACAACGGCTACTCCAAATATTCAAGGGACATTTTACGTCTGTTTCCTGATGCAGAGGAAGACTTGGCTCCACTCTGCTTTTAATGACAGTGAGGAGAAATGGACTACAAGAAATCACTGAAACTGCATTAAAACTATTGCAGTGTATTGATTTGTGAGCTACAGTTTTCAGTGATGCCAGCTACATCTCTGTGTGCTGAAAATCTGTTGGCAACAGAGAAATGCATTATTTGCATGATGACTAGCAGATCTACAGAATCTTCCTATGATATGGTTTTTATTTTTGGGTTCAACAGCAGCCAGAGGAAGAAAATTGGATTCAGAGGAAAACGTGAAGAGGTCACTGACTGAGAAGAAGAGTCAGTTGTTAAAACATGTTGTGCTGCTATTTGTGGGATTTATGATTCTGTTGTAGACCACAGAAGATAAATCCGGTCTCTTAACTATGCAGGAATTAGCTGCTGATGTTTAAATATTTAGGACCAAAATGTTATTGATTAACTGCAGTAAAATCTGCTTAAAATGTTAAGCCAAACAGAGCAATATTAACCTATTCTTCCTGTGAAAATACTGTATAGGCAAATATTGTGTGATTACAGTTTGTATACAGTGACTTACTGCCTTGTTTCAAGGTAAAATGTATCATATTCTTAAACACCAACCTTTTTCTGAAAAGGGATTTATTATTGTTTTGTGTATGCCGTGTATGCATATTTTGTTTCATTCACCGTTCTTATTTTTATTCATCCAAAGTGGATTGAAGTTTGTTTTTGTGTTTTTTTCACATTTTAAGAAAATAAATATGTAAGAGATATTTAAGTCTTTTCATGTCACCTCATTTAAATCAGTTTTGGGGAATACATCATTCAAACTCCTCATGTTCTACCAAAGTTAAAAAAAAGAAAGAAAAAGAAATTCAGAACTCAATCAATACTGTCATATTCTTTATAGATAATTACATTTTGGCGGGATATTTATCATAGTTCAAGGGCAAAGAATGTGTTTTAAACACCATATTCTGCACTGATTACAGACATTGTAGATGTGATGTAAACCAGCCATTCTCAACCAGTGGGCCGCGGCCCAATGGTGGGCCTCAGAGCGCCATCTCGTGGGCCGCAGAGGCAGTGGTACAGCCAAATGGTTAGATTAAAATTTAAACAAAATATTTTGGTAATTTACAATGCTAGTTATTTTATATCTAAATGTGTTCAAGAATTCACATTAAAAAAAACCCATCAAATTATAATTCATAATTTCAATGACCAGTTATGTTACGCAATATCACCACGCCAATCACCATCAAACGTGTTTTGCCACTGTTAACATTTGCGCAGTTGCAGTGACACAAAATGGATCAGTTTTTGAAACGAAAAAGTAATGTGGGAGTCAACCCTGTGCCAGTAAAAGCTCCAAAACGTGTGGTGAGGAAATATGATCCTGAATACATTAAATTTGGAAATTTAATGGCAGGCAGTGCAAAGCGGTGTGTTGAATGTGGTGAAATCCTGTTAAATGAGGCACTAAAACGATTGAAGCTCCAGAGTTATTTATTTGGATTTTTTTAACAATCAGAAGTGAGCCTTAAGTTACAAAAGGTTGAGAATCCCTGATACAAACCATAAGCTCACAGCTGAAGGGTTGAACCAGCAGCTCTCTGGCTGTCAACCTTATCTGGCTTATTGTCCATCACACTGTATGTTTGTGACATCTTTTCAAGATGTGGAATCACTGTGGAACGAAATCCCACTATTCACTCTCTGACCAAGTGAGATGTGGTCAGTTTAACCAGAAGGTGATATTACTGAGACATTTGGCTCATCTGTCGGCTGTTTATACATGCTCGCCCTCTCCTGTTTTAAAATATGCAGTAGATTAAGATCTGGTGCAGTACTTCACACGAGTAGCTGATAAGAATGAGACAAGTAAACTTTTTTGCTTTGTTTTTGTTTGTGATTGTTTTAATGCGCTCCACTTGGCTTGAAGAGATACATTCATGTTGACATTTTCCAAACAACAAGCCCTTCGCTGAAGGTATGAGTGCTGTCACTCACAGAGTTATAAAGCAGCACATTTGTCTTTATGAATTTTTTTCATACACAAAATAAATCTGCTAAAAATGCAGATATTTAAAGATATATCAGAAGGGGCATTTCAATCAACAGGGTATGTGAGTATCACATATAAATCTGAAACATGTTCAACATGATTAACTGTGTCTCCTAAATGGAGAGAAAGTACATACATCATTGTAAATGTTACTGATAATATACAGTATAGGCGTTCCCGTTGGGAACAATACAGAGTAACACCTGAATCAGAAATACGTGACTACCTTTGAAATACAAAGTAGTAGCCAACCTGCCTTTACAAAAGATAATAAAAGTGACAAATTGCAGTAACATATGCAATAACTCTTCAACATAAGACTACCACAAGAATGAGGACAAGGGCAAGAGTACAAGTACAATTGCTCGTTCAACATTAGAGTTTCACTCCGAGCATCGCTTTTGTACAAGTCCTTCAGTGTCTACCACGGCCTCCAGAGGGCGCTGTTGACTGGACTCTTCTCTTTGGTGATGCTGGTCTGGACTGTGGAGCTCAGAAGAGAGAAGTCAGCCTCTCTCAGGTTCTTATCAGAGGAGGACTGCAGCTTGTTGAAGTGGTTCAGAAGTCTTCNACCATGAATAAGCAGGTTGGAAATATATTTCCTACATTGTGAGGGAGAGTACAGGTCCCCTCAGGTCTCAGAGTGTCTGTGTGTCGGAGTTTCTACCAAGGCCTCCACACAGGGCCTCTGCTGCTGATGCTATCCTGCAGTGTGGTGGCCCTAAGGATGGAGCAGACTGGGGAAGAGCTGCTGGCTCTCTGGGTCTGATGGAGCTGCTGCTTCTGCTGCTGGAGGCCCTGCAGAGGAGTGACAGAGGCCTCAGTGTTGGATCCAGTAGAGAGGAAATGCACTGAGTCCCTCCAGCAGTGAGAGTAGCCTTGGTTGTAGTCGCTCTGACAGAGGCCCTGCTGCAGCTGCTGCCTCAGGAAGCTCACAGTCATCTCCAGGATGTCTGCTTTCTCCAGCTTGGAGTTGGGCTCCTGCTTGTGGAACTCCTTCTCCAGAATGACCTTGAGTTGCTCAATGCAGGTGTTGATGCGATCTCTGCGCTTTTTCTCCACCATAGGTTTTCTCAACTGGGTAAGAGGAGACAGGTACGTAAGCTCATGATTCAAATTCAGCAATACATAATCAGACAAATTTTGCACTGTACCAGCCAATACAAAGCCATTAAAATCCCTTCCAGTACTCACTTTGATGTTGTCTTTCTCAGGGATGCTGATGTGGTGAATAGAGGAGTAGTTGGTGGAGCAGGGAGCCATGTCTGTGCAGGTTAAATGAGCAGCTTCTTCAGGAAGACACGGTAAGCTCTGATCTCTCTGCAAAAGCCACTCTTCATTTTATAGTGAGTTATTAGCATAACAAAGCCATGTGACTCAGGCATGACCGGGATTTGTAACAATGGGACACACATCAATAACTGGTGAAGCAATCACAGGCTGACCAGTAGCGATAACACTATTCCCAAGATATATATCAGACTAAGAATGATATGCTTTCAGTCTCTTATCAGGGGCTGTTGCTTATCTCACACTCCAGTTACACAGGGGAACACAGGCAGTATCTCCTGATGTGCTCCCAGGGAATAATTAAACATCTTCTAATGTCACTGTTACAAATGAAGTTTCATTCCAAACGAGACAATTTCACATAAACTAAAAATGACGTGAGGACTTTTATGATACATGAAATATTATTGAAATAAACAACAAATTCCACTCCGCTAAACCTGCAGATTTAATGGCATCTAGACCGTGATTTGTTAAATTTGGAGCAAGAAAGGAGAATCAAATGAGACTACTAGAGACTTGTGCTTGGACAAAGCAGCAGGCAAATGAACAATAAACATGTTTCTGCATTTATTTCAATAACTGGTTTGTACTGTGGGACATGTATCGAGTGTATCAAGTTTTGACCTGTTGCGTCCTACTGTATCTGTCAGACCAACTTTACCCCCCCCCCCCCATACTAATCAAGGAAAATGTGAGAAAAATGGTCCAGGCCTTTGATCTCCAGATGAAACACATGTTTTAAATATTGTATGATGATGGATTAATTTTCCAAAATGCAATGGATCAAAAAGCTTGTCAAATAAAACTCCTGAGATCAGTGAACAGTGCGTTGCTCTGGTCATTGGTGTGCTGATAATAAAACTCCTGCTTGTTCACCCATGGCACACTTCTATTGTTGACTAAGGGTATTAAGCTGTGAGTGGACGGAGAGACTGTGGGAAAACTGAGCTCGGACTCTACTCACACATCTTCTGGTCAATAGCGCTGACCTCCCAGCCACAAAAGGGCTTTTCATCTTTCTTCTCAAACAACAGCCAACAGCAGCACTGTGTGTGGGTGTGCGGTTGCACACGCACGCAGACCCAAGACACAGTATTAATGTGACAGTCCCTAGTTCAGCTGCCAGGGGACGCTGTTGATGTTGATGCTCTCCAACAGCACACACACATCCATTTATTTTGTGCTGTTACTTAGTAGTGGTAGTAGCCGAATGCCAGCTTGATTTTTTTCTGTCCTCTGTCTGTGTTGAGTTGACGAGATGTAAAGTTTAACTGTAAATTAGTGTTTGGTTTATGAATTGATGCTAGGAAATGAGAATCTCAGTTTAAGAAATATTAAATATGGATGACGCTGACAATGCTGTTGATGGGATGTAACTATAGATATTTTTGTTGGTGAGACTTTTTCGAAAAAGTTCCATAGGCCTCTTTCACAGCAGACACTTTGATATATCACAGTAGGAAAAGCACAGGTGAAAACAATAAAATGCATGGCTGAATTCAGTTCAGTTTCAGTTTTCAGTTTTGTGTTTCGTATTGTGCATGCTGGCTCATTGAACGTGTTTACATGCACACTAGTATCCTGGATTTGAGTCTTATCCTGGTTTTGCTCATATTCAGGATATGATATTTACATGGAACTAGAGAAATCTGGTTATTCATATCCCTGTATGCATGATTCTAACAGTATCCAGGTTTCTGATAATCTGTGTACAGTTTTTGTCTTGATTTCTCACCATCTCAGCCACTACATTCTGTACCAACAAAGAATTATCCTGCATGAGGTGTTTACATGCCACAGTATCACAGTTTCATATCCAGGTTTCTGAAACCATGGTGTTTACATGTGCAACTCATAACCATATTACTCCAAAAACCTGATCATAACCAGGATACTTGTGCACACACATTGTCACCCTGTCATGGCTAACTGGGACACTTGAATAGAAAAGCCGTTATTAATGTTATTAGTTACACCTGTGCTTTTACTACTATGACAAATATAATGTTTGCTGTGGAAAAGGCCTATTGACTCCTGCTTTTTAATTTGCTTGTCTGTTATGTCACACAGTATTGTATCAAATGACTGGAGCTTTAATTAGTGTCACAAATCATGGATGTCCAAAGAACAACTTTTGTATCTGCCCTCACTTTAAATGGAGTTTTAAAAAAAAATCAGTTTTCATCTTTAATTAGAACTAATAGCTCCAAGATTAGTTAAAATATATTCTACAAATGTATACATACAAACTCAAGACAAAGTTTATTTAGTAATTCTCTTTAAGGACATTTCAAGACTCTGGATCTTCAAGGATCTAGTGTCCTTGAGCAAGAATTCCCCTACTGAGACTAATCTAATACAACTTTATTTGTACACACATACAACATTTTAAAGTCAGTTGTTAGATACATTTAAAAGTGAAACTCAACCTGTGTTGTTCTTATTATTTGACCTGGTAAGCCTGCATCATTACACTTCAACTGCTTTTCATCAACTAAAGAAATTACAAGCTTTTGCTCATAGTATACATTTGAATACAGTTCTGGAAATGGGAAGGCGTGTTCATTTGCGGCCTCAGGACAATAATATACATTTTAGGCAGGAAGTAGCCCCCGAGGAAGGCCAGGACGCTGAAGAGTGTGGCAAACACTTGTGCGGCCATGGTGAACGGGCCTCTGCTGATGAGGTAGACAGTGAAGAAGCTCATCCAGGAGATCATGTACACCATGAGGCTGAAGGTGACACACTTGGCCTCGTTGTAGTTGGCTGGCAGGTCTTTGCCCATGTAGCTGAAAGAGAAGCAGAGGACACTGAGCAGTGACACGTAAGCAAGCTCGAGGCCTGCGCCAGGTGAGAGGGTGTTACTGCACTCCAACACAATGCTGTCCTTGTAGAAGTCAAGATCCCGAGACGGCTGGGGAGGGTTGATGGCCACACGGAACACAGATATTAGCAATATGGTGACGGACACCAGGAAAATGGTTAACTCTGGCCCGTGTTTTTTGGCCCACTTGTCATAGGCCGGCGGCAGCTTGGATGCAAATTTAAAAATGCAGACGACCTGGAGGGAGCGCACCGTGATGCAGGCCAGGCACACTGTGAAGCTGAAGATGAATAGAGGCTGCTTGAGGATGCAGGCCAGAGGGGACGGCTGGCCAAAATGGCACAAAGAGCTCATAGCAGCAGCAGTCAGGGCTGCCAGCATCAGGAGGCAGGTGCGGCCTCCGGCAGACTTGGCCACGGGCGTGTTCAGGTTGAGCAGGAGGATTATTGCAGAGCTGGAGGTCATGAGAAGACAGGTGGCCAGAAAGAAGAGCAGGGCGATGGAGAGGGGGGCGTCCCAGGCGAGCAGCAGGACGGTCCTGTTCAGACACTGGTCGCTACTCGGGGGAGCCCACTGCTCCGGCAGACACGGCTGGCATGTAGTGGAGTCTGAGGAAGAGAAGCAGCATTGAAATAAAGAGAAAAACTGCGATGTAAAACCTGGGCTAGGTTTTTGTTCCATGTGAATGTGAATTTCAAATTTAACATTGGTGAGTCATCAAGAAAAAATGTTATGGTCTAGAAGAGAAAACACACAGCAGAATCTTTTTGCATTTGTTACACGTTGTTAGGCACAGTGACCCATTTCAAAAAGGGGTTTTGCATCCCTTTGGTGCCTGCATCAGGACATAGCATGAGTACTCAGCACCACCTACTGGTCAGACTCACACACAACAACTGAAAAGAACTGCAGTGTTGGAGTGTTTGTTCAACTAGATTCCAAGTAGACCTGAATAGGGAAAAATCATAAAGAAGAAGAAAATAACAGGAGTACAAATTACAATTACAAAGACTTTAAAAGCGCTAGAACTGTCAGTGTTTGTCAGTGTGATCTTTGTCCTGACTGGTGGAGTGGGACATCTGTCTATTTTGTTTTTATTTGCTTAAACACTTCCATCATATGCTTCACACATTCACTCACCTGCACCGCTGATGATACTGACATCCACAACACTTGATTGGGTTGTATAAGCTAAATTTTGTTGTGTTTAACATGCAATGACAATAAAGCATCTATCTATTTTGAGTGGCCTGTTCAATCTCCCATCTTTGTCATGAGCCGACAAGTGAGGATATGACATTCTTAATTTGTACAAATTCATTTGGCTGTACATGGAGCAAATATTGCATCTATGAAACAACTTTCCATCTGTCCTCTCTCTATTTCTTCTTTGTCTGAATATTTTTCTGGTGCTTTGATTTTTTTCTGTGTGTCTTTATGTTACCACTTTTATTGAGGAATGTAGCGGAAGGACAGGCCTGGCAGTCGAAGCAGCATGTGTGTTGCCCTGTCAGCAGCTTCTTGTGGCCTCCTGGGCAAGGTGCAGAGCAGATGGACAGCGGCACCTAGACACAACCAACAGGGTTTGACAAAGATAGTAATATAACCTTTCTTTAATCAGGTGATCTGATTGAGATCAAAATCTCCAGAAACAAGAACAGAGATAAGAAACATAACAAAACACAGCCAGCCACAAAAGAACATACAAACAGCTTCAGAAACAATGGTATACATCTCTACAAAGATCCAAAAATATGGTTTATATGGTGCAAAGTACTGAAAGTTCAGCATTTATCAGTGGGATGTCAACATTAGATTTTTTTTGCACAGATTAACAATTTATGACTGCATAGGAATTTAATAAAAAACAATCTACTAGACACTTTCAGTTGCAATTTCTGATTATTATCCATTACTGATTATGTAATATTCATAATTTTATGATTTCATAAACCCTTTTGCATATTTCTCACTAATAATTGCACCATATTTGTACTGAATTTGATATTTAAAAACTAAACAGTTGTTAAAACACTTTACTCCAAAATCCTACATTACTTACTGGGTTTGAATCTTCCATGTTGTGCCACTCAATTTGATCAGCATCAACTGTGAGCGAAATGGGATCTGGGCTGAAGGAGCCCACCTCTCTGACAGACCAGTCCGTCCCCCTCCAAACCCAGGAAACAATGTCATATCCTGTGGGCGGGTTACCATTCATATCAAAGTACACTGAGGTGTTGGCCAGAGAGAATCGCACCTGCTTGAGCCTCGAGAAAAGCTGAGGTGGAGAGATGAAAGGAAACATCAGTGCCTAACAAAATCTGAGAGATTTTCTTCTTTGCAAAAACACAAGTTTACATCTGCTCACCTCCCATGGATACACCCTCCTCTTTTGGCACTCTCCAGAATCACATCCAAGTGCTTGGTGCAGAGCATGAGCCACAGCATACACCGCCTCATACACATTGAAGGAGGAGGTGATGTCATATGTGTCCAGTGAAAAATCCTTCCTGGCAAGGCTGTACAGGTCTGTGCTCTGTAGACAGTCATTGCCTGAGCTCATGGTAACTTTAGAGACTTCCTGTGTGTCACTGTGCTGCATCGAAGCCTCAACTACCTTTCTCTCAAACTCCTCAAATCCTGATATGGCTGCATATTTGATGGATATGCCGATCACAGTGCCGATGGTGTGGATCCCAGTTATCCCTGATATAAGAGAAGACGCTGACCAGTCCTCCGTCCCAATCCACACCTTCTGTGTCACGTTCCGCTCAATGACAAACGGGAAGAAGCCACTGAGTTTTGTCTTGCTGGAGAAGATCACAATGGTGTTGACTTTTGTCTTCAGTATGTTTTCCACCATGTTCCTCATGGTCTGAATTGTGTCAGCTTTCAATGAGGGGATGACTCCTTGGTAGGCGATGCAGATGCCATAGTGTGGTGCTTGCTGGGACAGGCTCTGCATTCCCGCCAGGCCATAGTCATTGTCACTGCCTAAGAGAGCGATCCAGGTCCAGTTGAAATGAATCAGAAGCTGTATCATAGCTGTCACCTGGTTCTTGTCACTGGGAATTGTGCGGAGAAAGGCTGGATAGAGGAACTTGTTGCTCAGCATTTCGTTTGATGCTTCGTAAGAGATCTAAAATGAAGCAAGAGCATGTGAGGAATGATTCTATGTTGTATGTTTGCCTTTTCGTGTCGTGTGGAATATGTAATAATTTAAGGGCAATGATTAAAAAGTTCCAGGTAATAACTTACTTGTGGTACAAGATAGGCCCCCAGTAAAGCAGCAGGGGTAAAAGAGTTGCTGCTGCTGTCCGGCCCAATCACAGCCACTGCGCTTTGACTGTTGTTGTAGTTTGGGTCTGTGTCTCCCTCTGTCCCAGATGTGGAGGGGCTCTGATACTGCTGGTCCAGCAGGTCCAGTGTGGCCAGGACACTGGCCGGTACTGAGCAGATGTCATACATCTGGTAGCCCAGCTTCACTCCTGGTAAAAGAGGCTGTGGTCCAGTGCTGTTGTTGATTTCTTCCACAGCAAATCTCATGGCTTGCATCAGGTGAAATCCGTGTTTGTTGGGTGTACCTCTAAAAAAGGTAACATGTAAAAGGGAAAATTAATTAAGACATATTAAGTTAAAAAACCCCAATATTAGTACAGACAGAGCAAGATACATTTGACCAGCGGAGTTGGACGTTTACTGTCCAGTAAAACAGTAAAACTCACTCATCACATGGACCCAAAGCAGGCAAACGAGCACTTGGTCCATTTTTGTAATGGAGAGGAAAAAGTCCAGTGATGGAGAAGTCGCCCTGCAGTTGCATCCCCTGTCCCTGAGAGATGTAATCCAGTTCCCCATCAGCTAATTGCAGCATCAACCAGCCTAAGGAAAGAAACATAGCACCAGACATGTCCATACTTTACCTCCACCTCACACGCGGTTGCTGTGGAAGCTCAGTGTGGTTTGCAAAATGGATCAGGGCCTGTTTTTGAAAGTGTGGATTGATGGAGGGAGGGATGAGAGGATCACTTTTGCATCTTTCCTGGGAGTGTTGGTTGAGTGAAGCATATTTGCATGTCAGATTTGTTTGTGTGACTGTAGTTTCCCTCCCATTAAAATGAATTGCATTTTAATAATAATAACAATAATAATAATAAAACATCACACACATTATAGATTTCTAGGACATTTTATTGAGTATGAACCTTTTATTTTCCAATTTCACATGCTGATGATTCCCTCACAATCAGAGGAAGCAGTTGTAAAATCAAATATGACTCCAGATTTCCTAGCAAACAGCAGACATTTGTCATAGCAGGACAATTAGAGGCATAATTAATAACAATAATGATGACTGCATCCCATGTCAGTGAATCAGTTTCAGGGCCTTGGTATAGACCTTTTTCACAGCAGACATCTTGGCATGTCATAGAAAGAAAAGCACAGATGTAGTTGATAACATTAAAAATGACTGCATTCCATTTAGGTGAGCTGTTTTCAGAGGACAATAGTGGCTTTAAAAAGGAACAGCGCCTTCTGTGCCCGTCATGAAAAAGGCCTGCGCAAGTGTGGCGGAATTTGCATTTTGGTTGATATTTGAGGCTCATTTTGTTAAACACACCTGTTGTACTGGTGTACAATTTGCCTGATACTCACCTGCGTCCAGGACCCAAACCCATTGTTTTGTATTGTGCATTTTGTCAACCGCAGTATTAGGCAAACTGGCATGTAAATTCCCATGTCTGTACAAACACAAAGATTTGAGTGAACATATTTGCATTGTGCAAGCTCCATCAGAAAAAGTATTTGGTAATATCTTTTATGATCATTTCTATAAAAACATGTTAGTCAGGCAGCTGATTTAATTCATGCTTAAAACAACTGTGTCAGATTAACTAAACAGCTGAAACAGTAAATTAGTAACATGTAACAGTGATTGGTTTAATAGTAAATTTAAAAATCCCAAAATAACAAAGTTAGAAAAATCATAGTTCACACCATTGAGATCTACATGCAGAAGAGTTCAATGTACAACAAATCGATTAATACAAAATAATAGCTTCAGCAATGGCTGTTATTCTGTCATTCAGATTTGTTTTTTCCCCCCAGAGAATTTAATTCTTGGATTGTATTTGCAGTTTGCCCGATAAGAATACGAGATTTACAATAAAACACAAGGAGTTAATGTAAATGTTAATGTTAAAAGGTTTTTCCCCCACAATTGTAAGATCATTTCCAGTTTTACTGAAAATATTCCTCTATATGTGTCCAAAATTAACTTGATGGGGTTGGGGCGATCATAAAAGATGTTGAGAACTGATTCTGGCTCAGTGTTACAGAATGTGCATTTACTGACAACATAAAAAATAGCTTATATGCAGGGGTGGGTTTATCCCATGGAGGTTATCCCTGGATAAAGGCATGCCTGGCTCTGCTTGCGTCACTACTCTGCGACGCACATGTCGAGGTGAAAGTGCAAGCTGCCATTTTTTCGAAGGAACCTTCCTGACTAGTTAGACAAGTAAAGACAAACTGTGACTTTCACCGTCACTCTTTTGCAGTTTTGTTTCATCTGTTGGCGTACTGAAGAGATATTCTACACGAATATTACAGAAGCTTGGTTGATCTAAACTCGGGTCAGAGCGCAGGCTTAGCTCTGGGTTGCACTTGTCTGCAGATGGCTGCTTAACGTTAGCTCGGTTAGCTAACGTTAGCGGTGGCTGTAAACAAACACTACAGACAGTGAAGAATCAGCAGATGATAAACGAGCTCAGACCTTGCAGGTTTGTTCAGTAACGTTAGATTTGGTCAATAATTCAGGTAGATAAAGAGCTAACATAACGTTAGAAAGATAACGTTAGGCGGGGCGGGCAGCAGGAGGCAGTTTGATGCTGCATGTCTGTAAGTTAGCGACCGAACTTAAGTTTTGATGACAGTGCGAGTTTCTCCAAACTAGGTCGGAGCTCTGTCGCTTTAGAGCGAGTCAGGGTCAGTCGGCTCACAGGGGAAACACACACTTACACCGGCATGTCGTCCTTCTCTGAGTCGGCCCTGGAGAAGAAGCTGACGGAGCTGAGCAGCTCGCAGCAGAGCGTCCAGACTCTGTCTCTGTGGATCATCCACCACCGCAAACACTCGGCACTCATCGTCAAAGTGTGGCACAGAGAGCTGAAAAAAGGTGAGAGCTGTCAGTGCCGACTCTTGCTGCAAAGGATATTAATATATGTTGTTGATTTTGTGCAACAAAACACAATATTGGTAACGTGAAACTTCATAGATGAATGTAAAGTGTCAATGTGGCATATGGGACATCTGCAGTTAAATCGCAATTAACAATAACTGGAAGTATACCTATTCATTTGTAACAGGTTGAAATTGGCATAGAGATGACTTTGCCTCTGATTTCCAATGCTGTTTTCAAACCTGAATGTGATAAGACAAGCTTTTCTTGTTGTGCTGTGTCTTTATGTGCTAAGTTTTCAAAGGGAGAGAAAACATCCAAAAATATTCAAAAGTTACACACAAAATAATGATAAATGCCTAAGTAAGGAGTCCATAATGATGTCTTTAAGTGATTAAAATAGCTCATTTACAAAGATGTGAAATTGAGCAATCAAACCCTAACATTTGAGAAGCTGTGACCAGAAAATTTTTGATACCGTGTGGTAATACCATACCTACATGGTGATGGTATTTTTATGTAGTAGTTGGAAAAAGGAGGATGCCAAGACATATTCATTATTACTGAAACTACTAAAGGAAAAGGGCACCATAACACACAACACAGTCAAAATCGGGTAATGTTGACGTGCCTTGGTTTTATTGGTGTGTATTCTGTTTGAATGGCTGAACAAATCTGAGACAGGCGGCAATTCAGAGGTCTTGAACTTAACTAGATCAGGATGGAGTACGTACACAGAAAAACTGTTGCTTTTTAAGTAAAGAGGCATGACTTCCTCTCAAAACACCTGTCACTCTACTGTGACTATGGCTACAATGACAAAACATACTGGGAAATTATTTAATGAAGAATAATAGACAGCTATGTTGAAGAAAAGTAGGTACAATAATAAATTATGCTAACTAATTTAGAGTGCATTGACCATCATCCACCATCTGATTGATGATGTAGTGTAAGAATCATTTCTATCTTTTTAAATCTTGAAATATCATAATTTATGTGTCCTCCAGCTAAAAGCAACAGGAAGCTGACGTTCCTGTATCTGGCCAACGATGTCATCCAGAACAGCAAGAAGAAAGGACCGGAGTTCACCAAAGACTTTGAGTCTGTCCTTGTCGATGCCTGCTCCCATGTTGCCAGGTAATGATGTGACCACTGTATGCTCTCAGATAGCTACAAATAGTGGTCTGTGTAGTAAGTGTGTGTGTTTGTTTGTTTGTGAGCGGGCCAACGTGTGTGTTGAGTGTAGATAGGTGGCTGGCTTACTGCCAGAAACGTTTTGAGAAATAGTTCATTATCTAAATGTAGTCATACATAGAAACTTGCTTCTGCAGCTTACGTTTGTTGTATTTTTTTCCTTTTCATTTCCTGTTTTCTGCAAAGAAACTACTAATGAGGGTAATACTTAAAGGTGGAATTCACCCATCTTGACCATCCAAGTCAGAGCACCATTTGTTGGACCACCAAACTACCTTGTTTATAGGACTGTCTCAGGTGTCTCTCAAACTAAATTGAGAGACAATATCTAGAACCTCATCAGAAAAAATAAAAGGGAAATAATAAGGGTAAACATTAAATGTTTGGCCCCATAGTGCAATTGTCTGGCAACAAACACTTTTTATCAAGTTGTTTGCTTTGTTTTGAGGTGTAAAATTATCTTTTCAATTAATCCTCTCTTCTTCTACTGTTCCCCTGCCTCCCTGCAGGGAAGCAGATGAGAGCTGTAAAAAGCACATGGAGAGACTGCTGAACATCTGGAAGGAGAGGAGCCTCTACAGAGGCGACTTCATTCAGCAGCTCAAACTGGCCATAGAAGACTCTAACAGCCCAAGGCCTTCAGGTTAGATGACTGTTAGATAATTAGTTTGTTACGCCTGTATGTGAATGTACTGTATTTGTTATTGGTGAGCGATACCACGAAATTTAGTTTTGATCCGATACCAAGAAAAACCAGGACCACGATCACTGATATTGATACTTTTTATTATTAAAGGAAGCTAATGTAATATGTAGGGGAGAAGTATGTCATGATTTATGAGGTAAATGCATCATTGATAAGCTGCTTGTGAATATACTTGAATTACCACTGTAAAGTATCAGTAGTACCGATACTTCAGGCGTCGATCTGCTCACCCCTAGTGTTCATTTCATAAAACTGTTTATACTGATCCAGATTGCATTTTATATCAGAAGAATCCTAGAAACTGTAATGGTGTTAGTTTACATACTGAAGGACTTTTTGAGAATCCTAACTTTTTCCCTTTTGTCAGAGGTGGAATTGAGAGTTTTGGTTGCCTAAAGTTTCGATTGATTAAAAATAACTGAATGATGACTTACCTGCCATTTTACTTTAACTTTGCTTCTGACAAAATGCCAAAATTTCAGGATTTTTTTTAACAAATAACCTAAAAGTTAACCTCTATTTGGAATTCCTATTTAACATTTTTTTTAAAAATCACAAAAAGGTGAACAATTGCGTAAAATAGTAAAATGGTATTGTGAAGTGGTTAGTTTTTTATGCTGTTGTCTCATCTATAGTATACTATGTAGGATTAACTACATACTTTAGTGATATTAATAATATATGGGTCTTATTCTGGTCTGTAAACTTGACTCTGCAGAAGAGAAGAAGGCTGTCAAACGAAGCTATCAGAAGATCCAGGAGGAGGAAGATGATGAAGACGACGACTACAGAAGCCACATCTCCCCTTGCAATGCAGATACCTCCGCAACTCAATTGGTAGGAGGCCAACATTGCACCTGAATGGCACAAAATGCAAAAAAACCCTCCTCCCTCACAATTAATGTTAAAATGTTGCTTGTTTCTCTGACACACACTTTCAGACAGAGGAGCTGGTGAAGGCCCTGCAGGACTTGGAGAACGCTGCATCAGGCGACGCAGCAGTTCGTCAGAAGATCGCCTCGCTGCCGCAGGAAGTCCAGGACGTTTCCCTGCTGGAGAAAATAACTGGTACTATGGACTATCTTGGACTATTTTATATAGATATTTTTACAGCATGGGTTTGCAGTGGTCTTATTTGTCCTTATCATTGAAATATGCTTCTGAATTTTATTCATTTGTTATATTTTCATATCAAGTGGGACTGTCTGAGTTGAATTTTCCAGGAGTTGTGGTGAGGATTGTCAGATGGATTTTAAAATGAGATAGGAGATTACATTAACAACAAGTAATATGTAAAATGATTCAGGAGTAAAATGTTTCAGCTGTGGGAAAAATTCTAATGCAAATGAACGCACAAATAAGATGAACAGTGAAGAACAATAAATAAAACAATGCATACAGTGTGGAAAGTAAACTGTGTAGGTGTTACAGCTTCTTACAGTCAGTAAGTTTAGTCAGTTTATAGAAATATCCTGTACATGATGTTAAAATGTGAATTGTGTCCACATTATAGTAATTATAATAATTTTATTTGTATAAAACTTTTATGAACACAGGTTATAAAACAATAAATGTTGACCAATATAAGACAAAATATACAGTACTAAATAAAAGGAAAAATAAGAAAATTTTGACAAAAATATACAATGGTACATAATTAAAGAGATTAAAGGGTCTAAAGTTATGCCCTGTACATAAAGAAACTAAAAATACATGTCATATTCTGTGACCTTAACAACCCACTTTGGCGCCAATCTAGACAAGGAGGCAGCAGACAAGCTGTCGAAGACGGTGGACGAAGCCTGTTTGCTGCTGGCAGAGTACAACGGCCGACTGGCTGCGGAGCTGGAGGACCGGAGGCAGCTGGCTCGCATGCTGACTGAATACATCAACAGCCAAAGGGAGGCGCTCATGGAGAGGGAGAAGAAACTAGAGGCAAGGCACCGCATACACAAACAGCATACTGAGAACGGAGACAAAGATGTCTGTCTGAATCTCTTTGTGTTAAAGTTTCTCCTTCACTCCAGCTCCTCGTTCTAAAGAATAATGAGTGTTAAGTCACTTCTTTAATGAATATAATAGAGCAAATCATTAATGTCACTTTTGCTGTAAGAACATTGATAATTTACTTATTTTCTATTTAAACTGGCATTCAGAGTCTTTGGGAGTCATTAATGCTTTAATGTAAGCTGATTAATCTGACAGGCAACCTGTAATTGAAACGGCAAAGATCTGAATGTAGCCACATTTTTGCCTGTTTGAAATCTGGACATGTGATACCAAATGGTTTGTGCAATTCACATACAGCTTGTATTTGAACACACAACTCACAACTTGTCAGCACTTGCCATGACAAAGTGTAAATCCAACAGCTGGTCAGAATTTTGGCTCTGACAGCAGCTTGGCTGAGCCAGCATTAGCATAGAGGACACGAAAATAATGTAAATACAAGTGAGCAGTTAGTTTTGGTTTATTACAACTTAGGTCAATTAACTATTTTCATAGTTTTGGACATAAGTCCTTTTGGTAATATTGTTGTACTCTCCATTAGTCACTTACATCTGGTAACATGGCGACGTCACCCCAACCAAAAACTGTATATTATAAACATCCACCACAATTTATAGACAGACTTTCTGGTCCATCTTTGACATGCTGCACTTACTATAGCTTGCATATAGTTTTCCTTTGAAATGAGGGATTATTACTGACATTTCAGGTGCATCCACTTTCAGTTTTACCTCCAAATCAAGTGGTTGAGTTAATCTAGCTTGTTTACAATTTTTCTGATCATCTGACTGCTTGTATTTCCTGCCCATACATGTATCCAGATTTCAGAAATTACTTTGAGTACAGTGTAGTAATAACTCATAGAAATTATGGCCAAAACTACACAAACAAAGACCCAAGTTATGATGTACCTTAATTACCTTTTAAGGCCATACTAACAACATACTGTAGTTACAAGACATTCGTGTTAACTGTAGTTTGTAAATAAGTAATGCTTTTTAGCTCATACCTGTGCTGTCATCTTGTTCTCTCCAGGAATATAAGCAGAAACTGGCGAGGGTGACCCAGGTTAGGAAAGAGCTAAAGTCCCACATCCAGAGTCTCCCTGACCTCTCCCTCCTGCCCAACGTGACTGGGGGTCTGGCCCCGCTCCCCTCGGCCGGAGACCTCTTCTCCACCGACTGAGAGGTCTTTGCTCAGACATGCTAACCCCATGCCCCTCCCCACCCAAACCCAGCGCTAACGTTTGATTCACACAATACTTCTAGCTGTGTCTCCAGCCAGAGGACACACGTGGTCAAACCTGCAGGACAAGAGGGAGGAAGGTTTGGTGAAATCAAAACGCTCTGCAGAGGAGAACAGAGACTCTGTCAGCCTGGATTTTTCCAGCACTTGCTTGATCGACAAGGATTCCACTCCACCAGCTCGGAACGAGTTTGTTTCCCGTTTGTTTTTATTTTATTTTTTTTAATGCTGGAAATGTCAGTGATCTAGGAGGAGGGGTGGGGTAAAGAAGCAAAGCTTAGACAGGCATAAATGTTGGTTGTCAGGACGTGTCAATCAAAGTGTCTTTCTGTGCGGTATATTTTGGATTCAGTGAGAAAAGGTGGGCCATTTGCTCTCCCAATGCTCAGAGGTTGTGACTATACTATGAAGAGGATGTACCATTCATTAGTTTTATTTTTCATTTGGGGGGGGGGTTTTAATGACACATAAGTCTGATAGGTGGTTTTGATGTGTGTGTACAAATACGGAAGATATGAAAACGTTAGTTTTTTGGTTGCGCATGGTAAGCAGCTGTGACTCAGCACACTCATGTCAGTAACACTTCATAGAAACAGTGTGTGGGACAGTACCATCCTCGTAGTTTAAAGTCGATACACAAGCTCTGGTTTTTGTGTGCAATTCAAAGTGCCCATTCGTTTTCACGCTTTAATTTGGACAGATGCTTGAAATATGGAAAGGCTAATTATGTTGTTAAGTGTGTACTAGACAAGGTTTGAGTTTTACAAAACAAATCCTGGAAGTTTGAGGAAATTCAAAACAAAAAGTTTGCTTTCCAACAAATTGCCTGGTCTTAAGTTGTATGGGAAAAAAAATGTATGAAGCCCTAAAACTCAAAAATACAATATTTTCTTAGAGGGCAAAAAAGGTGAGGGGAAAAACTAAAGAAAAGTGTTCAAGGTCATTGCATTTTAGTGTGTGCAGAGCTGGGAAATATGGAAATAAAGATACGATGATCAGATGAAGACCTTTCTCTGATATTGTCCAGTTATATTCATTACATTAGATGTAACGTGAAATGGACTGGAGCTGTAATTTTAAGCTACATTCTCAAGTATTTAAGAAAGTTGTGTTCAGTGATTCACAATATTAAATTTCCATAATGATATTAAAATGATGAGTAATAATTTATTCATATTCCACAGTCCTACCTGTGTGTAGATGTCCAGTGATTAAATATTTTACTAGAAAGTAGCAGCAACAGGTTCACCTCTGCAGTCCCTTTCTCAGGTTCCTTTTTTAAAATGAGGCAACAAACCACATTACAAATCCCTTAATTGAGATATTTTGGTAGAAAGTTTTGTGATGATTTTGTGAACAGTTCTCTGTCAAGGCCAGAACAATATGTATCATTTGTTTAGCTCATATTTGATTTTCAGTTGTCTGTATACAGAAAGGAAAAATTCATTTGTTCAAGTTTCATGATAAAAAGGTCAGAGATGTTTACTTAGATCACGGCTCCTGCTGCTGGAGTGTTTTCTAAAGTTTAAGAAGATTACAGTGGCTGTCATTTACATGCTGATGCAAAAACTCGGGCGAGAAATGCTGCTGCAAATCCTTTTCCGTAAAACTCTGATTGATTGGTGTCTCCTGGCAGTCTGAAACCACAAAATGTTTCAAACAGCAGGTAAAAATGTAAATCACAGCCGCTTCTTTAGCAGTGTTTGTTAAACCAAAGGTGTGGATGTAATCATTACAGTCATTGGTGCGGTCACAAAACTGATATTTTGGGCCTATTTTTGGTGCATTAAAATGACCCCTAATGTCACAAACTTTTTGTGGCTTTGAATGTTAGGTGTTGAAGTTTAAAGAATGAAGAAAGAGTGGAGGAATTTTCACCCATTATTTGGTTCAGTCTTGATTCAAAATAATTCAACAGTAAATGAAAGAAAACACTAAGTGTTCAATACAAACACTGTATGCCAGGAAGGATTGCAGCAACATTTTGACCCAAGTGTGCTTCACTGTAGAAATTAGTTAGATCTTTTCTTACCTACTTGCTGTGTGGTATGTTTCTCTCAGCAGAATCATACTGTACTGCCAGGAGGACTCTACCAGTAGGGGTAGTGTTTTTCTGTAATGAAAGTGATTCAGTGGATGCCAATAAACTGGAACCATTTGAACAAATGCTCTGTGTGTATAAGTTAATACAAGGTAAATATAATATATAGAATTCAGACACAACAAAAACCCACACTGTTAGATGTGAAGTTTTTTTGTCTGTGAAAACAGGACTTTCTTCAGTTAAACACACTGCCCATAAAAAACCTATTATACTGTATGAAATCATACAGCTATATACTAACAATTCCAGGATTGAGTGTCATTATGCCTCTGATTACAATTTTGGTGATCACTATTATCATTATAGTGATCATTATTTAATTAACCTCATGTAAGTGTGCCACTGGGTCGAAAAGAAAAAGAAAACTGATGGCCTGGCACTAGAAATCCAGTCCAGTCAATTTTATTTATACAGCCCAATATCACAAATATGCCTCAAGGAAGTTCTTGTTTGTTTTGTTAAATCGCTTTCTTCTCACTGTTGCTATGTGTTTTTCTGACCTCGTCTGAATAATGATATTTCCTGGTGTTTGAAATTAGATTCTTGTTGATGTATTTTTCTTTAGGGTGTCATAGATTGTTTATTTTAGATACTGTAAGACCTGAGATATGTATGATAGATATGAAATATCTAACCCATCGTGGCCTGAACACATGAGGGGCTTTATGTTGTTTGAGGCCCTCTGATGATTGGGGAAAGTGTTTCTAAATGTCCCCTAAATAAGCTCATAAAATAAAGGCTTTGGATAGAGAAGTGCCTTGTATTATGCTCACGCTTTCGTCGTGGGAGTATCTTCTTGTAGGGGGCACCTGGACGCAACACACAGACCAAACCCTTCAGTCTATCAATAACTTCTACAGCAATATAGAGTCAGCAAGCATTGTGGCACTGCACATTAAATAAGCAACATGTTAGGCTATATAATACTAGAAAAACTGCATTTCCTGCAGAAAATGCGTGGGAATGCTGAAAGCTGAAATTTATTTGCAAAACACTGCTGAAAATGCAGATATGTGAAAAAGTATGTTAAAGGCTGAAGGAGAACTATTAGAAGTAGTAGAAACAGGCTGAAGTATTAGTAGAAGCTGTAGAAACAGGCTGAGATATTAGAAGTAGTAAAAACAGGCTGAAGTAGTAGAAGCTGTAGAAAAAGGCTGAAGTAGTAGTAGTAAAGGCTGAAGCATAAGCAGAAGTAGTAAATATCCCCACAAAGATAGAAAAAACACTTTGTGTGTATTACTGTCTATGTGTTTGTGTTTGTATGTGTAGTGTATTACTGTGTGTGTGTGAGAAAGAGAGAGAAAGAGACACACAGGTGGGTTTGAATTTATTAACAGTTAAAAAGCACAGAGGTCACAAC